>APFE030977656.1:0-14831 GCA_000404065.3 Pinus taeda | reverse complement strand
ACTGGATCCATAAACATCAAGAGATCATCAAGTACAAGTAAATCACCCAGTCAACTGTAGTAACCAGATCAACAGTAATAGTAAACTAAACCGAGAACACCTTATCAACAAGAAAAATTCAGCGAACAAAAGATCTTAAGACAGATACACAGTTTTTCTTTCTTTGGTCTGCGTGCGTACACACTTCACCTTCTGCTCCCCTACGTCTACCCGCAGAGACCCTTCTGCCTTACCGCGTACCCACGCACTTTTTCTTCGATCAAGCTGCGTACTTTTACTGCAGGCACGCACCCCCAGTACTATCACGCCGCGTACTGCTACAGTAGCCACGCACCCACAGACGCTATCGCGCCGCGTGCCTACGCACCTGCTGCTTCTGAAAGGCCGCGTACTTTCACTGTGCCTACGCACCTGAACTTCTGTCGCGCTGCGTACCCATGCAATGCGCCTTCTTCTGCTCCGCGTACCCACGCACTTCGCCTTCTCCTGATCTGCGTACCCACGCACTTCGCCTTCTTCTGATCAGCGTACCGACGCACTTGCACCGTTAATCACCTGCGTACCTTTGATTAGGGCCGAACTGGCAGTCCCCCAGTGTGCCACCGATAGTCAGATGCTCAGATTTGATCATGCGCTCGAGAGATTATAGATTCGCTTTTAACTTCACTGAACAATAACCCGATATTTCCGATCTTAAGATATTCAACTTGCAAAAGATACTTGGCCAAGAGATCTCCTTTGCTTTATATAGGCAAGCTCTTCCTAAAATCATGGATCAATACCATATATAACCAATACAAGGGGCCTAAAAACATGGGGCTCAATAATAATAATAATATAAAGCAATACCACGGGCCAAAACCATAGAATTAAGAACGGTGGGCTAAATACCACGAGCCAAACATAAGAAACCCCACGAGAGCGCGCTTTACTGCCTTGAAGTGTGTGCACTGGGATCCACACCTTCTGAACGGGTAACCTGCGGGTATAACCACACCTCCTGTATGGGTAACCTGTGGGTCCACACCTTTTGAACCATTCACCTGCGAGCCTCTTAATTTTCATCATTTTGAGAGCCTGAACAGACCATTTCCACTTGAGTGAGTTGCCATCAAGTACAACACCTGTATCATAGAGCCATACTAGAATCATAATGCCAACATACGACCTTCCTCGTTCATAGGTGATGGATGACTTTGAGGGGGAGCTCTCCTTTTGTATAGCTGAGGTGTCTACAATTGTGATTGGCTCTTTTGACTGTGGTTGGGGTCTGCCAGTTGTTATTTGCATGTTCCTTCTTGCCTTAAAATATAGTGGAAGCTCCCTCTTTCGCTTCTCCTTCTGCTTGGGGGATTTGCTTAGGGTGGCCAGCATAGCTGCTGCCTCCCTAGCTAAAATCTCGGCCAATTTCTCCTTTTGCTGCCCTTTCCCTAGACTTCTTGTAGAAAGTCCTGTAGTGGCCATTTTCTGGCTTCCTGTAGAAGCAGTTTTCTGGCTTCCTGTAGAAACAGTTTGCTGGTTTCCTGTAGAACCAGTTTTCCCTGATTTGGCTTGCTTGGCTGGGGGTGCCTTCTCTTTGACTTGTGCTATGGTTTCCTTGGGTGTTGTTTGCATCCTTTCAGTCTTCTCTGCCTGGGTTTGCAATCGTTTCTCGCTTGGCGTTGGTGTTTTTATTTTACTCCCATCTTTGGCCTCAACAGCTTGTCATTTTTCTTGCTTTTCCTTTTGTTGTTCTTGTGTCTTTTCCTGTGATGGCCTGTCCTGGGTTTTCTTACCCTTAGCTTCCTCTTCTGCCTCAATGTGTTCCATGTCTTTGCTGCTGGATGAAGTGGAAGTTGACATGATAACCATGAATAATGCTGAATTATGAATCCCTCTGGCATGGTGAATAATGCTCTGTTTTGGCTAGTGCTCTGATCATAAAGGGAATTTTGTATGGTTTCCTCCCCAGAACGTTGAAGACAGTACCCCTCAGGTGTTTATAGGTCACTTTGTATCAATTCCCTGGTTACAATGCTGTTGCTGCCTATCAAAAGGGAATTAGGCTCTTATAGACAAAGTGCAGAGCCTAATGTTTATCCCCAACCACATAAAAATCACATTCTTTACGCACAAGTTTAGTTCCTATGGTTGCATCTCTCTTTTCAGAAGAAGGTGAGAAAGAATAAGCTAGACTTCGAATGCAGAGGGAAACAAAGAATTTGTAGAACTCAGGAAATAGGCAAGCAGACTTTTCAACTTTTTTTCAATGTGCAGGCAGACTTTTCCTCTCATTTTTTTAATTTAGTTCCATGTTCAATTCACCATTTTGCACCAAAAAATCATGCACAACGAAGTTCCCCGATCCTACCTCGTTTGGAGCTTGAAATTCATCGAAAATCCCAGGTTTTCTTTCTGCATGTCCGTTTTTTGTGTTTCCTATAGAAGACTTCCTGTAGAAATGCCTGTAGAGCGCCCCTGCGCCTCTGAGCGAGCCTGATACGCGGGATAATTTTTAAAACAGGTAGAAACCAGTGGAGGACGACTAGTTCATCATTTTGTGGAAGCGGAGGATGCATACTTCAGTCAAGTGCAAATGAACAACAGTTCGTGAGTTTCAGTTGAGCCGTCTTTAATTGCTGCGTGATTTGCGGTGAGGTGGAAAAAAACATGTGCGCTGACTTTTTTCGAACTGCAGTGATGTTATGAATTTCATGTCTTCTTCTATTTGTTAATCAATTGATGCCCTGTGCGCTGGAGTTCAACACGTCTACCACTGCCTATGTTTTTCAACTTCCACGAGAATGACTATACACGCATGCTGCGTGATTTTCGCCTAGATGAGTGCAATCGAATATGGCTAGCTTCCTGGCTGAATCCCCACATCTCATTCGTTCATAGTGCTTAGATTAGATTCATGCAATAGAGGAACAAGTTTTAGTCACGTACCTGAAGTCAAATGGTTGCTATGAGGTGCTTTTTGCTGCTGCATGCATTTGTTTCGGTGGTTGCATGATGGATCCTTTGTGCTATAAGATCTTTGCTGTATGATGTGTGGTTATTTTGCTTGTGCAGGTATCCTCTAGCTGGATCTAAGCTGCAGGAGTTCATTTCCACGTTCAGATCTGCACCCTCAAGCTGCTGCTGCTGAATTTTCAGAGGACCGAAACTTTTTTTCGCCATTGCTCCCAAAAGATAGATCGGATCGATCTAAAACTTGTTTAGCATGTTCCTATCATCATGATGCACCTCCCATAGCAAAATTGTGATCAATGGATGCACATATTTTGAGAAAAATGGAAAATGGTTGAATATTTCAGAGATCAATTTCTCGGAAACCGTGCATCAGAATTGGCTGAAACTACTTGGGTAGGTTACTATCACCCATTTGCATCTCCCCATGAAATAGGTTTTGAAACGGATGCACGGATATGGAGAAAATGCAAAAATGGATGATGGTGATGGAGGCTGATTTCTTGGAAACCGTGCACCGGAATTGGCTGAAACTGCTCAGGAATATTTCCATCACCCTTGTATGATTCCCCGTAAAACGGTTTTTCAAATGGATGCATGGTTTTCAAGTTAGGGCAAAAACAAATTCTGTTCTAGGTATTTTTGCTTCAAGGCATTCTGCAGTTTTGTTGCATGGTAAGAAAAATGAACTTGGGCTGTGATGCAGGTATGGAGATGATGGAGGAGGAGTTTGAAGATTGCAAGAGGAATTCTGAACCCTTGAGGAAGCTACCATGTTCGCCAAACCGCCTTTTTGAAATCCATTTCTAGCTTCCTACAATTTCTACAGGAACTTCCTGTAGAAGCACAATGTAGAAGCACAATGAGGTGGAAAAATGATGGAGAAAAGCGAGGGATGGACACATAGGTGCTTGCAGGCCTAACCAACAAATTCCCACCATCATATTCCCTTTTAAAATTGAATTTGGTTTGCCTGAAGGTTCTACAGGATGTTTCCTGTAGAAATACAGAACTTCCTGTAGAAATGCCTATAGCTTCCTGTAGAAAGCCCAAAACTTCCTCTGTCTTTGTTTTCAACGATCCTCCTAACCTGCAATGTACTTCTTGCAACCTGCAATTATTCCATGGAAATTAGATTTATTTTTATTTTTATTTTCTTTTTTCTCTTTTTTTTTTGAAAACAACTAGGGCGCCTCATGGAGGTTTTCACCCTAATTGCCTGCCCTAGGTGCCTCCAAGGGAGGTTTTCACCCAAGGATCTTATTTTTTTTTTCTTTCTCTATTTTTCCAACCCATTGACCGCCTCATGGAGGTTTTCAATCAATGATCCAATCTAAGGCGCCTTCGAGGAGGTTTTCACCTTAGGTTTTTCCTCTTATTTCCATTTTTTTCATCCTTTTTTCTTTTTTTTTTACCCTACCCTACTTGAAAAACAAAATCGTTCTCAAGTATAAGAATACTTCCAATGAAGCCATGTGCACATCGATATTAGAGACAAAATGATGTGGAGGCTTGAAATGCATGCTTTGACAACTATTTGGACTTCAGAGACCAAATGATTTGACTTTGAAGGGATCAAGCATAGCTGAGGAAGAGAGTACGGCTGCAACTTAGTGACCGTCTGGAACCATATCTCAATATAGCTATGATATTCTTGGTCCTTTTGCTGATCTGGATCATTCTTCATATCTTCTTCTATCATGAATTTCTCATCTTCCTCTTTTTGCTGATCTTTCTCTTGAATACATGGAGGATTTGATGGTAACCATGAGGGAGCTTTCTCAATCTCTGATTCTGATCTCTTTTCTTCATCAAGTGCAGCCCATGGTTCTTTGATATTTTGTTTTGAATCTTCTTTTGCCTTTGGTCCTTCAATGTTGTCAATATAATCTCTATTTTGCAACACTCTTCCTGAGCTTTGGTGAAGATGATTGAGCTCAAGAGGAGTCATTTGGACATGGTGTGCCTTAGCTTTGCAATTGGATTGAGCTACTCCATTGTATGGTTTTGGGAATGGTGGTACGAGTGGTTGAGTGGAGGTGTATATTTGAGATGGATGTGGATGGGGTTGTGGTTGGGCAGGCATTTGGGGTTTCCTTGGTGGAGTAGGAGGCGATGGTTGCGGTTGAGCATGTGGTGGAGGAAAAAGATCAAAAGGAGTGTTGTACTGGGGCCTCCACCCCTGATGAGGTGCATTCCACTGAGGCTGTGGCTGAGCATAAGAGTGAAATGAATGAGCAGCTGGTTGGGCATAATATGGATCTGTAAAGGAACAAGGAGGAGGTGTGAACCAGGAAGGATGAGCACAGGGGCCCCAAGAAGGCATGAAAGTGGCTTGATAGGGGTCGTAATAAGTCTCAGATGTCCCTTGCAATTCCTACTGGTAAGGTATGGGTCCATATGGCCTCCTTTGGTTCATATAATAGAGTGATTCAGTGGCTCCTTTGGCTCTCTGATATGCAGCTTTGATTCTAGGCAAGGAAGGGCACTGATCTGTAGGATGGTATTCTTCACAGACAAAACACACTTCTATGGAGTACAATGGACATTCATTCCTAGGATGCTTTCTAGTGCACCTAGGACAAAAGATGACCAAAGCCCTCCTGGCTTCCTCTTGCTTCCTTTGGATCTGCAAGGTATCCAGTTGCATGGCAAGAAACTGCCTCACCTCGCTCTTGAAATCTTTCATCTAATTTGCAAATTCATTTTTGGATAAGGTACTGCTCTCAACATTTCTGTTTGTAGCCATTTGCTCCAGAGGAATGTTTTCTTCTTCTTCTCCCCTAGAGGTTCTTTAAATATTCCTTGATGTCCGCCCAGGGGTTCTTCTTAATCACAACCATCGAAGAAGACAGAAGGTTGGCCGTGTGAAGCAGTGGGGGTGTTGTGCAATCATTTTTCTAACTTATCTCTACTCTTACAAGGCATGAAAAAAATATTTTTGGTTGATTTTTGTATTTTTCTTCTTGTACCTGCAAAACTAAAATAGATTGAACTGCAACTAACTATCTTATTGAAATGAAAATGTGGAATTGAAATGAAAGCAGGAAAGGACTAATCTATTTTTCTCAAATGAAATTGCAGGAATGAAATGCTAAGTTACGTTTGCAGAATGGAAATTGCAAAAATGAAATGCTAATCTACGCTTGCAGAATTGAAATTGCGGAATTGAAATGCTAATCTATGAAAGCAAGAAATATCTAATTTACACTTGTGGAAATGAAATTGCAGAATGGAAATGAAATAAACTACTTAGCAGAAGGTTGTAGTAGAAAATAGAAGAAAAGCAGCAATCACCAATACTCTGACGCTTCCCCGGCAACGACGCCAAAAAGATGGTGGGCCCTAGTATTGCAGCAATAATGCTGCAACTCCTGGGACTCCCTTCTTTAATTTTATCAACCCGGTAGTTCGTAACAAACTTGGAAGCGACGGTGCTGTGTGGACAAGTACTAGCTCTTGCCGCAACTGTCACTTGGTCAGTTGGCACAAGTCCGCTAGGGGCTCAAGCCAACTTCTATGAGCTCTGAGAAGAAGCTTTCTAACTGATGGATGGAAGCTAACTCGAAGGAAGCTAATCTATTTGCAGAAAGAAATTGAAAGGCTGAAAGCAAACACAAACCCTAGCAAACCCTAATTTTACAAGCTAGCTCTACTGATGCAAGAAAGAGGATGCAAACTACTGGGAGAGATGCCATTGACTTCTAAGAAGATGAAATGCATGTATCTAAGCTATGTCTACAAAAAAATCTGAAAGAACCATCTTTTTGTATTTTTGAATAAGTTGTCAGAATTATCATGCATGCGATTTAACTGTTTTTGACTGTGCAGAGGTGGATCAGAGAGAGAAAATGCTTGCAGGAGGTTGGGAAGGTTCAGCGAGGGCCTAAGGGGTCCCTAGCACCCTTCTTGAGAGTTTCACAGAGTTTGGCCTTCAAGAAACCTCATTCGTGAGCTTCTACAGGAAGTCTGTAGGTGTTCTACAGGATGTTCAAAGATTTCTACAGGATGTTCAGAAACTTCTACAGGATGTTTAGAAATGGGATTTTGGAGGATGGATGAGTGAGGGAAGATGCAGGAATGGATATGGAGGTAGGATAGGGGTCTGAAGTGACCCAGGCATTGGTGGATGGAGTGGTGAGAAGATGTAGAAGGATGGCTTGGCTCAAAGAAGGCTGAAATAATGATTACACAAAAAGGTAGGGTTACGTAGGCAAATGGACAGATGTGAGATGAGGAACCTAGCTAGGAGATGGAACAGTTGGCTCTGATGAAGCTTAGGTGGATGAAAGAGTGGTATAGATGCTCTGCACATTGTACATTCAACTGAATTAACAAAGTCTTATAGGTAATCAAAGTCCTAGCTAATCTAATCTAACTAACAACAAAGTGAATGAACAACAGCTTTATTTTGAAAGAAAACAATGTATATCAACTATGCAATAAAATATTTTAGAGATCTGAACACATAACTAACTTCTGCAAATGAAAACAGTACACTAAGGATTGCATGGTAAAGCAAACTAGTGTTTTTGTTGGGACAGCACGGTTACTTCAATTCCAGCCCTTGATCCAATGAGGGAGAGGTGAAACCAAAGGTGTTTGTTGGCCCTTTTTCCGGAGCTTTTTCCTTGTTATTGACTTATCAAACAAATCTAAACATGAAAAGCTACTTAATCACCAAAAGAAATCTAAATAACAAAACAAGATTTAAATCTAAATAACAGATTTTATTCTAAGAATGCAACAAAGACACATGAAAGTAAACAAAGGAGGTACTGGGCACTTGAGATGGGCCCAACCCCAAGATCTACAACCTCCTAAGAGAGATTTAGAGCTGGTGCAAAGCTGGATTCATATTTATTGAGCAAGAAAAGAATAATTACATCAAAAACTGTCCACAAGGGAAAGCTTGAAAGTGTGCTGAAATGCAAAGCTAATCTACTGACTAAAATCGAACTACAAACTAGCTAACTTCTGCCTACAAAGTGACTAACTGTTGGCTAACCAAAATGAGGCCCTAATGCTTCTTATTTATACAAATTGAGGACCCCAATAGTCCTCCTAAACTTTAGGGACTTGGATGCCAAAACTTGTAGTTAACAACAGTCCTACTTGACTTGCTCGGCTGCCCTTGTGATAATCGATTTGGTGGCCCTTGAACTCGAGCTGATGGTGGAGAATTCGAGGTAAGGGCCCATAAATGAAGGGGACACCTTCCTAAAAATCCTCTCCACGAATTTGGCTGCCAAGTGGTCATTTAAACCTTTGATTTTGTCTCAAAATTGACCAAAAAGACTACACAAAGCACATATTAGACTTGTTGGTATAATGACTAACCCAATTCACTCTATTAGCATAAATATAATAAAAAACATGCAATAAACTAATGAGAATGGTGGATTAAGTCGAATTAGGAGGTTGAATTAGCCCATATAACTATCCATTTTTGGGGCTCATCACCGTGCATGCTCAAACCCTAAGCTATAAACCCTAGGCGAGGGTTTCAACCAAAATATTCGAACGCAACATAAATACATAGACCCTACATGTTAAACCCTAGGTGAGGGTTTGGAAAGGATTTGCCATTACAACCTGGAAACTATAATCGACATACAGTGGAACACCGAAGTCCCGACGCAACAGAGCATCGCTCACAGTGAGCGTTTGACAAACCCATTTAACTCGAAAAGAAACAGAGTTAAGAAGACTAGAATGAAGAATTAATAGAAGTTAGAGGAGGTAGAGCCTACTGGACAAAACCGCGACGAAAAAAACCAAACCCTCCAACAACAAACCCTTAACACCTACATAACCAAGGATACATGGGTGTTAGTCGATACATTGCCATAGAAGTGGAAGTATAGATCTGCGAAGGGAAACTAAATGATTGAAACTGCAAACGGATACCTGAGGGTTCACAGTGAGGCCAGAGACAGGCATTCCATCCATAGTGTTGGTTGACTGTGTAGAAAAAGGAGTAATCCAGGTCAGGGATTGTGGAAAGAGATCCACAAGTTGAAGCAAAGAACGATAAATTACCTGTGCGTTATGTCGGCAACAGAAGAAAGCCATCGAGCCGAACCTGGAGACAAGTAGACAACGAGTTGCCAACCAGAATAGAAAACCTCAGCGCATGAGCTAACAAACCGTGACCTGGAGAACCACGACAGAAAGAAACCAAAGCACAACAGAGTTCTTACCCAGGCAACCACAGGACGAACCAGAACCGTCTACAAACCAAGGGTCAAGAACCAACATAGTCACAACAATGAGCGACCAGAAAATGCATATAGGGCTTGCAGCATAGTTGCCCACGAAACCTTGCAGAACACTGAGGAGAAGACCCTCGACGGGCAACAACAAATGACCGAGAATACCAACGAATGAAGGGAACAGGCAAAGAGTTGAGAGGGAAGCTCAGACATCAAGGCAAGTACCTTTCATTATTTTTGAATTGAATGCCATATCAACCAAAACCCAAAATATCTGATTGCATTTCATATACGTGTCATCACTATCAAATGATTTAATCAACCACACAAAAATTGCAAAGTCATTCCCACGCGACAGTTGAACATTACAAAATCATTTCAATACGATAGTTTGTTAAAAGTGTTGGGATGGTCCCATCAAAGTTGTAGCAGAGCAAGATAAATTGATTGAGGATATGGAAGGAGGAAGACGAGGTTGTGGTAGAGGTGCTCAAAGGTTGGCAGAGGAAGGATTGAGAGAGGAGATTCGAATTCTAGCTGTCTGTTTGGAGGCAGGGAGAAGAAGAGACCCGGAGATAGGTGATGAGAGCGAGGAGGAACTTGAAGCAGTAGTAGATGGACCAGAAGGTGAGAGCCCAGAAGTGATATTGTTGAGATTTGTTCTAGTAGCAAGCAGTAAACCCGAGCCAGAACTCCCAACCTATGATGACAGTCTGTCTATTGAGGGAGGTTTTATTGGATTGGATCAACGAGATGGATAAGTATTTTGAGTGCGAGGAAATCAGCGAAGATCGCAGAGTTAGGTTCGCTGCGACTAAATTGAAGGGACACGTAGCCCTGTGGTGGGATAGTGTCTAGAACAAGAGGAAAAGATTGAATAAGTAGCCGATTAAAACCTAGTCAAGGATGGTGGCCAAGTTAAAGGGCAAATTTCTGCCAAAGGACTATCATATTGCATTGCACAGACAGGTGCAGAATCTGAAGCAGAAAGGATTGACAGTAAGGGAATATACAGAGGAGTTATATCGAGTGAATTTGCGAGTCGGATATATAGAGGATACTGCGGAAAGAATAGCCAGGTATGTTAATGGGCTAAGGTTAGATATTTTGGATGAAATCAGTATTTTGTCCCCGAACAACACTGAGGAAGCGTATCAGAGTGCGATGAAAGCTGAAGAAAAAATTACTAGAAGGAAGAATGCCCGGAGGGGATGAGGAGCTGGCAAGGGAAAAGGCCAGTCATATGGCAGAGGGCGTATTGCAAGTAATAATGAGGAAGGTAGCAGTTCCAGAGCTTTGGGATCAGCGTACAGAGGTGATAATGCAAGAGGCGGTAGGTCATCCCAACGGGGCAGAGGAAATGGCCGAGGAAGAGGGGCTGGTTACCAATGTTATAGGTGTCATAAATGGGAACATAGATCGTTTGAATGT
Source organism: Pinus taeda (assembly GCA_000404065.3). Lineage (NCBI taxonomy): Eukaryota > Viridiplantae > Streptophyta > Pinopsida > Pinales > Pinaceae > Pinus > Pinus taeda. The sequence goes on along the minus strand of APFE030977656.1, from coordinate 4,233 downwards.
CTAGAGGCAAAACAAGCTAGACAACGGAGTGCATATGTTGCACAACCAGAAGAAGCAGTGGCACCTCCCCAAGAAGTAGAAAATGCTCCAGAGACAGAGGAAGCTTTAGTGCTGCACAAAGTATTGTTGAAACCAGTCAAGGAGGTCACCGAATAGACACAATGAAAGGATTTATTGAGAACAGTTTGTAAGTCACGAGGTAAGTGTTTTAATTTAAATATTGACAGCAGTAGCACTAATAATTTAGTGTCCACAGAGATGGTCGAAAAGCTAGAGTTGAAGCGTTTGAAACATCCCAACCCTTACAGAGTTTCATGGCTGCAAAAGGGCCATCAATTGCTAGTAGATGAACAATGCGAGGTGGAGTTTCAAATCGACAGATATAAGGACAAAGTTGTTTGTGACATCATGCCAATGGATGTATGTCACATACTGCTGGGCAGGCCTTGGCAGTACGACAGGAAAGTGGTACACGATGGATTGACGAACTGTTATAAATTTGTTAAGGATGGTATCAAGCATACACTTGTGCCCATCAAGGAAGAAGGGATGACGGGACAAGTGAACTAAGGGAATTGTTGGTTAGTGGAAAACAATTTCTGAAACAAGTTGAGGACAATGAGATAGGTTATGTAGTTGTAAAGAAAGCAAGGACAATGTTGTTGCGTACAGAGGTATCAGATTTACCTATGGAAATCTAGCAGATGTTGCAGGAGTTTACAGATATAGTGGTAAATGAATTGCCAGATAAATTACCCCCCAAAAGGAGCATAAGTCATCATATTGACTTCATACCCGGAGCCAGTTTGCCAAACAAAGCGGCATACCAAATGAGCCCCAAGGACAATGAAGATATGAGGAAGCAAGTGCAAGAATTGTTGGACAAGGGGTTGATAAGGGAAATCTTAAGTGTTAGGGTCCCACCTTAACCCCCTTATTTATGTAATTGGATCACGTCATAGTCAAGAGTCAATAAAGCCTATATTAATAATTGTAAGTGGTTAATCCACAATTAATAACAGAACCACAGTTAGTTGCAAATGGTCCGTAGTATTAGATAGATGGTATTATTAATACCACGGTATTGGCCCATGGTATTGCATGTATGAGTCATATATAAAGGATAGAGACTCCCTGCGAGGAGCATCATGTCTTATTTTGTAATCGAGCTCTGCTCTATTGGAGGTTGCCCCCTCAAAGAGGCCTGTGAACATTTCTCTCTGAGTAATAAAACCATTGCTATTCTGTGTTCTAGGTATATTTTCTTCGCATATTCTGTATTTGGGTATCTGTTTGCAGGTTAAGAGGCATAACAAGTGGTATCAGAGCACTTGCCAGGGGCGGTGGATCTCATTTCGTAGCAATTTTTTTTTATTTTTATTTTTTTTTTTATTTTTATTTTATTTTTATTTTTATTTTATTTATTTTTTTTTTTTTTTTATTTTATTTTTTTTTATTTTTTTTGTTTATTTTTTTTTTTCGCTAGAGACGTGTTTCTGGTGTTTATTAAACCACGGGATCTGTCGTGAGGCATAATCTCAGATTGGGGAGGCATGCACGCAGAAATACAAGAGGTGGTCACGTCTGTTGGACTCCCTTGTAACCCCTGTGGGTACCCCTTCGAGTAGTAGCGGATTAGACAGAACCGTGCAGGGACTGTCTTCCACGTACCCTCTGGGTATATCGGAAGCCCCCTAGGCTCCCTTAAAACCTTGCCATAGATAAACCGTCGGCCGTTTCGCGGCTACAGTATACCGAGAACAACACTCGGAGAGATTACTCGCCCGTACGATAGGGTAGTCGGGTTGTACGGCTAAGGGTGCGGAAAATCCTCCTTAGTTAGAGCCTTGAAACATTGGGCCGAGTACTACTGCCAGACCCTTATGTATATTGCGATCTGTAGCACCTGACACTCCTCAAGACCCTAGTTCCCTTTTCTATCGGGGGATCACACATCATCTCTTCCATATCCGCTTGTGCAAAGGCGTGCAGCATTAGTAGACATCGGTCCCAATCAACCATTCCGATCTATTAGATCCGCAGAAGCAGTCGGTTCCGCCACCCAGTGCTATCAGATCCACCATTCAGATCTCTCAGATCCACCAGATCAGAGTCGTTGTGTAGGGTTCCTATACTGGGGTATAATTTTCGCAGGACTTTTGGCCGCATTGACATTTTGAGAATTTGGCCACTGCAGTATTGATAAGGAAGGAGTAAAACTCCATTTGGAGTTTTCAAAAAAAAAAAAAGAGTTTGAGATCTTTCGGGGCGCTTATTAGCCCATCAGAATCAGGACGACGAGCTGAGCACGGTGGTACCATTCACTTCTTAGTGAAAATTTTTTAGGCGGTCCCAAGTTTCAAAAAATCTGGTTGGTGTATGGTAGAAACTAGAGCTCAAGCGATGGCCAATGAAAGGATGGACAAACTTGAAGAATCAATGCAAAACCTCCACATTCAGCTTACCGGACTATATAGCATGGTCGAGAAAATAGTCCCGAAGGGCAAGGAGCAAGCCCACGAGGAGGCGTATAATGGCCATGAACACAATGAGGGTGAGTCTAGCCACTCTCCTCACGTCTAGCACACCCACCCACAACCCAGTCAGCGACCTCCCAAGTTGGATATGCATAAATTTGACGGTTCTCACCCGTCGGCATGGATAGCACAAATGGAGCAGTATTTCAAACTAAATCGCATCTTTGATGATGAGACTCAGCTTATGTTGGGGAGCATGTACTTGGACAATGAAAGGTGGCAATGGTGGGAATGGCATCAACGTTGCACTGGACCTTTTAGGACTTGGCCCAAATTCACCAAAGCTCTTCAAGACTGCTTTGACCAGGAATCATCTTTTTTGGGTCGTCTTACTAAGCTCCGACAGACTGGTACAATGGATGAATATATTACAGCTTTTGAAGCCTTAGCCTTCCGCACTTGGAGTCTCTCAGATGTGTTCTACACAGAATGTTTTATCAGTGGTCTTAAAGAAGCTATCAAAGCCCAAGTTCTACTGCACCACCCTCCCACATGGACGGAGGCTTGCAAGGTAGCTCGTAACATGGAACGTGCATTAGCAGCCCAATACAGTCACCCAAATTTCTCTGCTAAAGGTCGCCCCCCACAGGCTCACAACATGAATCAAACACTTAAGGTCCAAAAGGTGTCACCTGCGGAAATGGCCGAAAGAAGAAAGCAAGGCCTATGTTACTACTGTGATGAAAACTACTCCCCAGGTCATAAATGCAAGGAGCCCAAATTTTTTCAAATTGATGCCACTGACTACAGCTCAACAGAGGAAGATCCACCACTGGAGGAACATGAGCTGCTAGAAGAAGACAACCAAAAGGACAATGTCTCTGATGAACCAGTTATTTCGTTGCATGCTTTGGCAGGGATTTCTTCCCCTGAAACTTTCAAAATCAGAGGTTTTATTAAACATCGCCTAGTAGTAGTCTTGATTGATAGTGGAAGTACACATAATTTCATCCATCAAAAAGTCACAGAAGCAGTGCATTGCTTTGTATGAGCAGTTTATAACTTCCAAGTTCAAATTGCGAATGGAGGCACAATGAAATGTGAAGGCCGCTGTGAAAATGTCAAACTTCAAATGGGGGATTATCAGTTGAAAACCCACATGTTTGCCATAGACATGGGGGGTTGAGACATTGTCCTCGGAGCTGAATGGCTCCACACTTTTGGGCAAATCACATTGGATTTCCAGGAGTTATATGTGATTTTTAAATAGAAAAACTACACACATACCCTCCGTGGACTCCAGGCGGGAGCCCCCTCTATCATTAGCTCGCATAGGATGGAAAAATTGTTAAAAAAGGGCAATCATGGAGTTGTAGATCAATTTAATGCCATCCAGGCAGTCGAAACCAAGCCTCCGCCAATTCATCCTAAGATGCAACAGATTTTAAATAACCATCTGCCGGTCTTTGACAAGCCTCATGAGCTTCCACCCTTGCGAGGGGAACATGATCATAACATCACCTTGGTTCCAGGGGCCCAACCCCCAAATGTGCGCCCATACAGATATCTGTTCACCCAAAAGAATGAAATAGAAAAAATCATCAAGGAACGTTTGGAAGCAGGTTTCATTCGTCCCAACATTAGTCCTTATTCATCCCCAATGGTCATGGTGCTCAAGAAAGATGGGGAGTGGCAGATGTGTCCCGACTTCAGGGCCCTCAATAAGTTGATAGTCAAAGATAAATTTCCCATCCCG
>APFE030977654.1:0-11859 GCA_000404065.3 Pinus taeda | reverse complement strand
AACCTAACCTTGTCTAACATAACCTATCCTATCCTAGCCTATCCTAGCCCAACCTAACCTAACCTAACCTAACATAGCCTAACCTAACCTAGCCTGATGTAGCCAAACCTAGCCTAGAGTGGCATAGCATACCAAAGCTTGACCTAGCTTAGCCTAGCCTAGCCTAACATAACCTACCCTCAACTAGCTTAGCCTAACCTATCTTAACCTAACGTAGTCTATCCTAGCATAGCATACCTTAACAAAGCTTACTATAGTCTAGCCTAGTCTAACCGAGACTAGCATAACATATCATAACAAACCCTAGCCTAGCGTAACATATCATAGAAAACGCTAGCCTAGCCTAACCAAACCTATCCTAGCCTAGTTTAACCTAATCTAGCTGAGCCTAACATAAACTATCCCAAACTAACCTAGCCTAACTTAACCTTTTCTAACCTAACCTAACCTAGCCTAGCCCAACCTAACCTATGTTACCCTAATCTAACCTATTTTAGCCTAACCTAACCTAGCCTAGCCTATCTTTGCCTACCCTTGCATAGCTTAGCCTACGCAGGCTACCTAAACTAATCTATCCTAATGTAACCTAACCTTGTCTACCTAGCTTACCTAGCCTACCTAAATTAACCTAACCTATTGGACCTACATAGTCTAACTAACCTACCTTATCCTAACACAACCTAACCTAACCTAGCCTAACCTAGCCCAACCTAGCCTATCTTAGCTTAGCCTAACCTCCCCTAACCTAGCCTAGCCTACCCTGGCCTAACTTAATGTAACCCAACCTAACCCAACATAACCTAGCCTACCTACGTTAACCTTACCACACTAACCTAGACTAACATAGCAACCCCTAACATAGACTACGTAACTTAACGTAAGAAAGCCCACCCTAGCCTAGCCTAACACAACCTGCCATAGCCTAACCGATCCTAATCTAACAAATTCTAGACAAATATAAACTAACATAGCCTATCCTAGCCTAGCCTAACCTACCCTATCCTAACCTAGATTAAACAAGCGTGGCCTACCTTAACCTAGCCTAGCCTTACCTAGCCTAACCTAACCATGCCTAAATTAACCTTGCTTGGCCTACCTTAGCTTAAGCTACCCTATCCTAGCCTAACCTAGCCTATCCTAAACTATATTACCCTAGCATACCATAACCTAGCATAATCTATCCTAGCCTAATCAACCCTAGCCTAATATAGCCTAATATAACCTAACCTAGCCTAACATAGGCTACCCAAACCTAGCCTAAGCTGACCTAGCCTACCTTGGACTAGCCTATCCTAGCCTAGCCTAGCCTTGCCTAGTCTAGCCTAGCCTTGCCTAACCTAGCCTAACCTAACCTACCATAGCCTAACTTGGTCTGGCATAGCCTAGCCTAGCCTAACCTAACCTAACATAAGCTACCCTAAACTAGCTTACCCTAAGCTATCCTAACCTAGCCTAGCTTAGTCTATCTAACAATAACCTAACGTAGTCAAACCTACTCTAGCATAGCTTTCCCGAGCTTCCGTAGCCTAGGAAAACCTAGCCTACCTAGCCTAGCATACCATAACATAGCGTAGTCTACCCTAGCCTACCCTAACCTAGGGTAACCTAAACTGGCCTATCCTAACCTATCATAGCCTAAACTAACCTATGCTAGTTTAACCTCGCCTAGCCTAACCTAGCCTAGCCTACTATAGCTTAGCCTAACCTATATTAGCCTAATCTATCATAGTTTATCCTAGACTAAACTAACCTAGCCTAACCTTACTTATCCTAGCGTAGCCTAGCCTTGCCTCGTATAACCTACCTAGGCTACTTAACCTAAATTATCCCAACGTAACCTAAGCTAGTATACCTAGCCTTTCTAGCCTACCTAACCTAACTTAACCAAGCCGAGCTAGCCTATGGGACCTACCTAGCCTAAATAACCTAACTTATCCTAACATAACCTAAGCTAACCTAGACTACCCTAGCCTAACCTAGCATAACCTAGACTAGCCCACCATATCTTAGCTTAACCTTCCCTAATCTAGCCTAACATAGCATAGCCTAGCCTAGCCTAACCTCCCCTAACCTAAGCTAACCTAACATAGCCTAGCCTAACGTAATTTAACATAGCCTACCTGGCCTACCTAGTTTACCTAACCTACCTAGCCTAGACTACACTAGTCAACTTTACCTAGACCACCCTACCTAACCTACCCTCACCTAACCTAGCTTAACCTAGCCTAGCCTAATTTAGGGTAACCTAGCCTAGCCTAATCTAGCCTATGCTAGCCTAGCCTAGTCGAACCTAATTTAACGTAGCCTACCTGGCCTACCTGTTTACGTAACCTACCTAACCTACCTAGCCTAGACTACACTAGTCAACTTTACCTAGACTACGCTACCTAACCTACCCTCACGTAACCTAGCTTAACCTGGCCTAGGCTAATATAATGTAACCTAGCCTAGCCTAGTCGAGCCTAGGCTATGGTAGCCTAGCCAAACCTAATTTATCCTAACTTATCCGAACCTAATCTAGCCTACCCTTGCTGAGCCAAACCTAACATATCCCAACCTAACCTTGCCGAGAAGAACCTAGCGCAGCCCAGCCTAACCTAGCCTAGCATACCCTAACCTAGCCTAGTGTAACCTAACCTAACCTAGCTTAGCATAGCATAGCCTAGACTAACCTAGCCTAGCCTAGCCTAGCCTAGCATAGCCTAGCCTAGCCTAGCCTTGCTTAGCTTAGGCTTGCCTAGCCTAGCCTAAGGTAGCCTTGCGTTGCTTAGCCTAACATAAGGTAGCCTAGCCTCGAGTAGCCTTGCTTAGCATAGCCTAGCCTAAGCTTAAATAGACTAGCCTAACCTAACCTAACTTACCCCAACCTTACCTAACATAGCCTAGCCTAACCTAGCCTAGGCAAACCTAGCCTAACCTAACCTAACCTAGCCTAGATTACGCTAGTCTAGCTTAACCTACGCTAACCTAGCCTAGCCTATCCTACCCTAGCCTAGCTGAGTCGACCCAACTTAACCTTACCACGACTACCTAGCTTAGCGAGCTTACCTAGCCTAGTGAACCTACCTACCTTGCCTATCCTACTAGATCTACCTACCCTACCTAACCTAACGTATCCTAACATAACCTAACATAACCTAGCCTAGCCTAGCCTACCTTATGTAACTTAGCCTAGCCTACCTTACTTAACCTAGCCTAGTCTAACCTCACCTCCGCTATCCTACCCTAACCTAGCCTCCCTAAGCTTAAATAGACTAGCCTAACATAACCTAACTTTACCCCAACGTTACCTAACATAGCCTAACCTAACCTAACCTAGCTTAGGCTAGTATAGCTTAACCTAAGCTAACATAGCCTAGCCAAGCCTAGCATACACTAGCCTATCCTACCCTACCCTAGCTGAGCCTACCTAACCTAATCTTACCACACCTACCTAGCCTAGTGAACCTACCTAGCTTGCCTAGCCTACTAGATCTAACTAGCCTACATAACCTAACTTATCCTAACATATCCTAGTATAACCTAGCCTAGCCTAGCCTACCTTACCTAGCCTAGCCTGGCCTAACCTAGCCTAGCCTAGCCTGACCCAACCTCCCTTAACCTAGCCTAACCTAGCCTTGACTTGCTTTGCCTACTCTAGCTTAGCCTAGCCTAGCCTAGCCTAATCGAGCCTTGTTTAAGTTATCCTAACCTAACCTAGCCTAACCCAGCCTAGCCTAGCCTAGACTAACCTAGCCTACCTTGGGCTAGCCTGTCCTAACGTGACATAGTGTAGGCTAGCCTAGCATAGCTTGGCCTAGCCTAGCTTGACCTAACCTAGCATAGCCTAGCCTAACCTAGCCTAGCCTTGTGAAGAGTAACCTAGCATCTCATACATTCGCTTACGCTAGCCTTGCCTAGCATAGCCTATCCTAAACCAGCCTAACCTAGCCTATCTTAGGGTACTTTGGGCTAGCCTATCCTAACCTAGCCTAGCCTAACCTATCCTAGGTTAACCTAGCCTACACTAACCTAACCTAGCCTGGCCCATCATAACCTAACCTATCCTAGCCATAACAATATAAAAAAAAACACATGCACAAATTTGATTTATAAATCAATAAAAAACTCTAATATATAATTTATTATATATGTAACATCCATTTTCATGGCTCAAAATATTCTAGGGCGGAGGACTAGGGCCGAGGAGTATAGAATAGCACACAGAAAAAGGTAAATAGAAACTAATATGAGAACCATATTTCAAACCCTTTAACAAACTAAGCAGGTTATTCGAATAATGTGAACCTTGGATATTGAAAAACACAATTAACTGGAGTTGCAGCCAAATTTCCAAAGATGAAAGAGAGCTGGAACGATGATATTTTACTTGTAAGTGCAGAGGAGCCATCGGGGCATGCAGAACCTTTGATAACTCTCATGTATTCGCGTTTCGTTTGAGTGCTATGGCTGTCCGGATCTGAACTTAAAGCAAAATTCGAATAAAGCAGCAAAGCGAACCCAAATCGTCCAAGGAAAACAGGGGAAAGTCAACTCCAAACCTTGGAAGGCAAAGACATGGTTAAAATGATAGAATAGTTTGGATTTAAAGCAAAATTCAAATATAAACATGAGAGCGAACCCAAATTGTCCAAGGCAAACAGAGGAATTTCAGAATGGAGGAAAGGTAAGCCCCAAGGAGAACAGAGGAAATTCAAACCTAAACCCTTCAGAGAAAATTTAATAAGAAACTCTGAAATTAATTCATGCAGAGAGAAAAAAGACAGATATCCATTATATAGGAAACCATTATACAGGAACCAATGATATCCATCAAACCAGTAAATGAAAGCATAAAAAATATAAAGCCTTAAGCAGCCTGACTGCCTCAGTCTGCCCTTCCCTTGATGTTCATTGATCCCGCGGTGAAGGCAAGGGTCCGAGCGATGGCAGATGACTCACGCAATGGGATTCAAGTCACGATATATTTTCCTAAATGGAAATTTAATCACAGTATTCTACAGCAGATAAGAAAATGGATGAATGAACTTTCATTAATTATTCACCAAAAGATGGTACAAGCGGCTCCTTCGCTTTTGCAAGACATTAAAATTTAATATGAATTATATTTGCTGGAATTCAAATCTATAATTCAAACCTTTCATATATATTGGACTCTTCCAGACCAGTAATTAAAAACGAAAGTATATGGTTGCAAACCAAGCCCATCAATATAATTTAAAAAGAAACGCTAGGAGTTAATTGAGAAAGAAATTTCGGCAATAATAATGATATTCGGTCGAGGTTATCTTACTTGTAATTACAGAGCAGCCTTCTTTGTTGCTGCCAAATCCAATTCTCCTCCAATCCAGCTTTCTCTATTGCTCCCAAATCCAATTCTCCTTCAAACCACCATCCTGGTATATCAAATTATAGATACAAAACCCAAAGAGACAAATACGACCTCGGACCTAGACGACTAAAGCAGAGAGACACACAAATAGGAAGCGTTCCAACGAAACACAACATGAAGAAGCGAGGAAGAAGCGGGGCAATGTTTGATGTTACATTTTGTGGGAATCCTATAGCAGGTTGGACTTCCTGGAGTTCTTCCAACCAATGACTGCTCATTAACTTTGTATTAAAGTTGCTTTCTCTACTGGAGGATCTGCTTGCCACCGATGCAGTGAACCGTCCTCCTCTATCACACATAGACGTCATTTAAACTCCACAGGCCTGGAAGGAGTTATATATTCTCAACGGTTCATTCTGTATTTGCTTTAAGGAACCTCCATGGTGCTTTTTCTACTTTCATTCTAAATTTAAAAAAAAATGTAAGAACTTTTCTATTTTCATTTTAAATTTAAAAATAATTGCAATAACGGTTAGAACGGTCCATTAGTGCTTCACTTGATGGGTTAATCGATTTCAGTCACAATCACCAGATGCTTTTGTTTTTCTATGATTATATCGCTATTATGTCAGAATCATTAAGCGCTTTTCTCCATCGTCTGTCTGTCGATGCTTCAGTTACTCCATGCTTTTGATAATCTTGTTTTTTCTCAACGGTCAGTTTATAATTTTCGTGAGACTGTCTTACCGTATTCCTTTTCCTGTTAATTCAAAATTTCATTAATATCAACACTGATCAGTATGCTCTTTTTTCCTTTATATTTATTAACGGTTTCTATTTATATTTTAATTTTATATTTCATTATTTCATGTAATATTAATTTTATTATATTTTTCCATATTTTTTTGTGCACTAACCTTGTGAACTTTCCACGTTTTTGCTATTTTGTTTTTGAATATTATAATGGTGATTTATTTTATTAAAACTTAAATGATTTATGATAGTTTTTTAATATTTTTATTTTAAATTTGATTAACATTAATGGCTAGTTAGCATCCTCAAAAGCCTTTCTATTTTGTTTTTAGGTTCCATTAACATCACTTTTGGCATATATTATCGAAAAAAAATTATTTATCTATTAGTTTTTGGGCACCAATCTTGTGAGGCTTCAATGTTTTTGTTATTTTGATTTGAAAAATTTATTATATTTAGTGTAGGATGAATGATTTATATTGACCATCAATGTCTAATATATATTTTCAATAGTTCATATTGTCTATGATTTTCGGTTACCATCTCTCTAGCGTTTTTTTTCTTTATATTTTAAATTTTAAAATAATTGCAAGAATTGTCCATCAATGCTTCAATTAATGGATTTTAGTCATGATCACTAGATGCCTCCATATTTTATCAACGATTAAGTCTATAATGTTTCATGTCACTAAACTCTTTTGATCATTAAACTCTTTGGTCCACAAATGCTTCAGATAATGGATTCTTTTGAGTCACTCGAGTCACCATCATTTTGTGAAGATTTCAAATATTTTGTGTTAAAAGTTGTTGAGTTTGTTAATTTTAAATACGTATATTTATTTACTTTTATGTTTATTTACAATAATATTTATATTATATATTATTATTTTTTCACAAAATTTTATAATATTTAATTATTTTTAGAATTTGTATTGTAATTTTTTTAATTTGTTTCAAGCTTTATATATGGAGATTTGAACCCTCAATCATATTCCTACACAAAATTTTATAATATGTTCATCCACAAATAAACACATTTCAGATTTATGTTATAATTTTATTTAACATTGATGATAAACTATTAACGTGATATTTCATTTTTATTTATAGCTTAGTCTAGAAAACTCACAAATTAGTCAGAAAATGATGGGAATTCCACCATGATTATGAGGAATTTTTTAAATATTGGTCAGAGCTATCAAACACGAGGATTATGGGTACCCCAAGCGTTCATTATGGTGTTGAATCTAATTCCACCATAAAAAAGACAAATCAATCAAACACTCGAGCATCTTTATTTTTTGAAAAACAATTACCGGATTCCGTCAAGAAAAATGTCATCCACCTAAATTTGTGACATCTGTAGACAACACCATTCTTTATGAGTCATTTTTTGTTTTGCCCCCCCCGCCACACACACACACATATATATACAATAATAATAATAATAATAAAATTTTAAAATTAACGTCTAGACATTTTGGGTAGACAATTTTGGGTTATGTTTGATGCTTCTAATATTAGTTTTAACAAGGATAGGTCTATTTATTTTAACCGTAATTTAATTTTGGGTATGCTTGAGACTTGCCAATATTATTTTTAACAAGGATAGATTTATTTATTTTAACCTGAATTTAAGATGGTTGAAACCTTTAATCTGAAATATCTGCTAGATATTGTTTATTTCAAAAGTAAATTCTTCAACATGAATGACTATAAATTTGTTGGTATCCCATTTCTCAAATAGAACTGAGTGAAGAAATAATGAGTCAAGATTTCGATCTAAAATAAAGTCCATCATGGTTAGTGCATGTGTTCACCATAATGGGAGGTCATACAAATAAATATTATATTTAAACTAGATCGATTAAACATAATATATGGCTTTCAAATTAATTACTATAAACACTCAATATCTTCTAATTAATATCTTCACAGTTTCCGTAAAATAGAGTTTCAATCCTAATGCTTCTAGGATGGCTCAAATAAAGGGCCTTTCAACACTTTCTAAATATTCACAGAAAACATTTTTGTTGAATGAATTGTTTTTGTTTATTTGTCTAAAGGTTTGCTATATATTCTAAAACAAAATTTTCCCAAATTTAATTGTGTGTTAATCCCAAAGTTAGACATAATAGGAGGATTAATGTAACTTAAAATTGGTATGCCATAAGGCATTAGAAAACTAGTAACTTGTAGGGATGACAAGAGGTATTTACACAAAGCATTTGAGGATGGTAATATATTTTTATATATAAATTGTGTTTATATATGTGAATATTTAGATTTCCTATCATTGGTAGCTTAATTTTCATGAAAATTATACTACATATTTGTAATATAATTTCTATATAGAAATTGTGTTTATGTATGTGAATATTTAGTTTTCCTATCATTGGTAGTTTAATTTTCATGAAAGTTATACTACATATTTTTTCTTTAGTAAACTCTTTAGGAAACTAAATGATGGATTTCTTTTACAAAAAACATAGAGAGTTGTAGAGAGTAGAGTCTTCTAATATTAGTTTTAACAAGGATAGGTCTATTTATTTTAACCTCAATTTAATTTTGGGTATGCTTGAGACTTGCCAATATTATTTTTAACAAGGATAGATTTATTTATTTTAACCTCAATTTAAGGTGGTTGAAACCTTTAACATGAAATATCTGCTAGATATTGTTGATTTCAAAATTAAATTCTTCAACATGAATGACTATAAATTTTCTCGCATCCCATTTGTCAAATAGAACTAAGTGAAGAAAAAATGGGTCAAGATTTCGATCTAAAATAAAGCCCATCATGGTTAGTGCATGTGTTCATCATAATGGGAGATCATACAAATAAATATTATATTTAAACTAGATCGATTAAACATAATCTATGGCTTTCAAATTAATTACTATAAACACTCAATATCTTCCAATTAAGATCTTCACAGTTTCCATAAAATAGAGTTTCAATCCTAATGCTTCTAGGGTGGCTCAAATAAAGGTCCATTCAACACTTTCTAAATATTAACAGAAAACATTCTTGTTGAATGAATTGTTTTTGTTTATTTGTCTAAAGATTTGGTATATATTCTAAAACAATTTTTTCCCAAATTTAATTGTGTGTGCTATAAGGCATTAGAAAACTAGTAACTTGTAGGGATGATAAGAGGTATTTACACAAAGCATTTTAGGATGGTAATATATTTTTATATATAAATTGTGTTTATGTATGTGAATATTTAGATTTCCTATCATTGGTAGTTTAATTTTCATGAAAATTATACTACATATTTGTAATACAATTTTTATATAATTGCGGTTATGTATGTGAATATTTTGTTTTCCTATCATTGGTAGTTTAATTTTCATGAAAATTATACTACATATTTTTTCTTTACTTTAGGAAACTAAATAATGGATTTCTTTTACAGAAAACATATAGAGTTGTAGAGAGTAGAGTGTTCTTATGGGCACGTCCTTTTCCAAAACTTTGTTCTTATTTTTATATTTAATTTTTAAATTATGAATGTCATTATATCATTCCAATTATGAGGCCTTCCATTAGATAAACATATATGAGTCTTAGCGTTATCAAACAACAATTTTTTGTTTTAAAGGTTATTGGCCTCAATGTCCTTTAGTGTACCCTATAATTTTTCCCCATACAATTAATGCTTGAAAATTTATAACAGAATTAGAAAAGGGATTTGTTTTTATATCTTGATATCATTAGCAAGAAACATGTATTAAAAATAATAAGAGAATTATTTTTGCAGAAAATATTATATATATATGTGTGTGTGTGTGTGTGTGTAATATTCCCAATAGAATCTATATGTGTATGTAGCTTCAAGGAAAATATGTTTTTCTAACTTATAGAAAACTAATGTCTATGATACATATATATATATAGATAGATAGATAGATAGACATATAGATAGATATATATACACTTTTTCACAAAAAAATTTTTCAAATATTTGTAGCCCATACAAATGTGTTTTTCAATCGACAACCCTATATAATGAATCCAAATAATCATGTAGATAATATTCTCACCTGGAGAAATTTAAATCCGAAAATATGTGTCCATGTTTCTAGCACTAAAATGGATGGACATTTTTAGCACAAAAACGTATGAATATTCCTACCACTAATATCAAATGCACATTTGTATCTCTAAAAATGTGTGTGCATTTCTACAACTATTTGCTTGAGACATTGGAAATTAAATTGCGTTATGGTGGGTAGGTAATGGGAGGGCGAGAGATATAGGGACAAAGGGGCGAAGAAAGATAAAGAGGGAAATAAATAGAGACAAGGGTTGGGGGTTAGAGAAGAATGAGTTAGTGTGTGAGGGGAGATAGTGAATAAGAGTTCAAAAGCGATAGAGATAAGAAAAATAGGTGTGGAAGTAGGAGGATGAAGATAGTCATTACTCACAAAGTAAAGAAGGGAGAGATTGTAACACCCCTCCATCATGTGCTACATTATTGTAAACCTAAGCTAAGTTAGAGCTAGGTATGATATCCTCTCTTGCGTGTAAAGGTTGTAGACCTAAGCTGAGGAAAGCTAGGTTTGATACCCTCCTTTGTGGGTTAAACTATTCTACACCTAAGCTAAGGAAATATAGGTGATATGTAATGTGAAAAGAAAATGTATTATTAAATAAATTAATAAAATAAACCACTTGGAGGGTGTAGCACCAAGAGAGAGGAGACAACTGCCAAAACTCATGAGGAATGGGATAGAGATGAATCTTTCATGATAAGCTTCTAGATGTGATTCTAGATAAGCTTGGATGGATGAATATCCATCGAATTGATGGGAGATAAAGATCCATTGGATATAAAAGCTTTGTGTGAGATAAAGGCAAGCTTTTATGTGGGAGATAAAGAGGAGCTTTTCCGAATAAGACCTAGGCAAATGGAAAAATCCATAAAGCGGGATGCCACTCACGGTGACTAAATAATGAAATAGGGTATTAAATATCCCATGCATTGGTCATTTGAGGACAATTGATCCTTGGCAAGACCTTCGGCTTGGGGGGGCGTGTGGTTAGAGGTGATTCATGACTGGGTGGTGTTGCTCCTCCCTCTAAGTGAGATACAGTTGGTGTTAGACGCATGGAATGTGTGTATGATGTTTCTTCCCTTTCTGTGTTAATCTCATTTAGCTTATGAAAGAATTTGTATCGATATTCTAGCAATTAAAATGATTGAAGGAATTACATCTGACTGTTATAGATGAGTAGATTTACCTGTGGTCATGGAATTTATGAGATAATGTTATATGGTTGCAAGTGACAATTTTGGCATAAAAATGAAATTCAATTTTAGGTTGTTAAAGGATCGATGTGCAGAACTTATGTAGTATTGGTATATCTAATCCCTTGTTAAGGTAAATAATCATTCTTGAGACTCTTATTCCCTCTAAAAGAAGAGGCTTAGTAGGTAGTTGTATTACCTGGGCCATGGAGCTATTTTTACTTATGATTACAATTTACTTGTGACCATTGCACATAATAAATGTGGAAACATTTTTTTTATTTGATAATGGCAGGACATTTATATTAATGATCTCATTAATGTTTTTATGAAATTAACTTCATGAGGTGGCCATATATAGATTAAGGTGTGGGATAATTAATAGTATGAGATGTGGGTTCATGCAAACCAATTAGGGGACAATGCCCTAAATGATATAATCAAACATTCAGTATATTCTAAGCCATGCATGTCAAAGTATGGTATCCTATGGGGCTAGTCTAGCTGATTTTGTGT
>APFE030977645.1:0-23242 GCA_000404065.3 Pinus taeda | reverse complement strand
AAAAAAAAAAAAAAAAAAACAACAACAACAACAACAACAACTTAACATAAAAACTGAAGATCACCCAGGTTTCTGGATTTGAAGTAAAGAACTAGTGGAGTCCCCAAATTTGTTGTAGCGTTGTCTTCTCAAAGATGTATGAAAAGAGAACACTTAAGACTGTGGATGACAAATAGTCTCAACAATAGAAATGGTTGCTAAACATTGTAGATCTGCAATAACTGATAGAAACAACACCTGCCAAAGTCCTTATCTATGCCAAAATCATAGTCAAACCAAAATGAGAAACAATAATAACTCAAATCATCCAATGGAACCTAGATATGCAAAGAATACATTTTATTATAACACATTTGAAGGGAACAAACAAATGTTACCAATCCCCCTCTATGGTATGGGTTTTTGGATATCCTCCAACTTCTTCAATGTTTTTGATAGAGTCCCTCTCCTCTACAATGGTAAACCCAACAAATAACATGTTGAGCTCAATGGGAACTCAAATGGAAGAAAAATGGTGTGCGACAATGATAATAATCAAGGTTACAACAATGAGTGCAATAATGAAAATAATAAAAAATGAATAATGAACAGAAAACCCTTCTATTTATAGAAAAATATTGAGTTATCCTCAAATAATGAGCAATAATAAACTATTATTAACCCCATTCTCAAAATAACCACTTGGAATATTTTATTATATTTGGTTAGGATGGAAAAAGTATTTAAACTTTTATTTAGAATTAATAAATAAATAAATGATTTATTTAACATCTGAGGAAATTGGTTAAGGAATAATAAACAAATAATGATTTATTTAATTGTTCCTGAGGGATTTAGTCAAACTTGACAAGAAATAATAATTAATTAGTGATTAACTAATTATTCCTAGAGAAAAATAAGATAATTAATAATTTATTTGTTGATTTTTCAGAAGTGGGTCAAATATGACAAGGAATATTAATTGAACAATGGTTTAATTAATTATTCGTAGAAGAAATTATAGAAATAATGATTTATTTAATTATTCTTCATGGGTTTACCTATAAATTACTTAACAAAGGTGGTTTATTAAGTAATTTCTTAGAGCGAAAGAAATTTTACTATGGTAAAATTGGCGTTACATGGTGTACTTTGACCCATCTAGTAAATTAGGCTAGATGATAAACTTTTTTGGTGATAACAGTGTAGGATCTAGGGGAGAGGATCCATGGATGCTCGAAATATCGTCCTAAATCATGGGTGGGAGCTCCAGTTTCATGGCTTCAATCTGCGAATCCCAACTCTTGGAGAGCCTTTCCAACCCTTGGTGGCATAGTGGTGAGTTTGGTACATAATGTTTGTTTCAATTATCATTTTTATTATCTGTCGAGAACATGGTTGGTATGATCAATTTAGTTCCTTTACAGGGAGCATGAATTTATACTACGAATATTTGAATTGGGGTTTTGGGGGCATGCAATTTGGTGGCATTTTCATCTCACTGATTTTTCACATAATCCATTTCCTGGTGCTAGTGTCGATTGGTGTGTACATAAGGACCAATGTCAATCTTGGTGCATTGGATGTGCAAGGAGACATTGGAACCACAACATGGATCAATTTTATTTCGAGGTGTGGAGCAGTGTGACTAGGGGGAGTGGGTCATTTCCCTGTAATCTCAAAACCCCTTGCAGGTTTCTTGGAAATATAGTGACCATGTTACAGTACAGTACAATGATGTGTGGTTTGACGGTAAGTCACATGGGCGAAGCTCGGGAAGACCAAAGTTCAAATATCATTAAGTACAATGACCTGCTGTGGTGGCGGCTAGAGGGGTGGATTCCCCTTTCCCGTGAGTCTGCTCTTGCTAAAATCATAGGAACTTAGTATACACGACTTGCAGGTGGTTGGTTATGCTCTTGGTGTTATAGTGGCAGCTATGAGGTTTGATCCTGGGTCTCCCATAGATTAGGCCCGGCAATTACCGATTTACCATGTGGTTAAAAAAAAAGGGAAAGTGACACTCAAAATATTTAATCTTGAGACCATTCATAATAGACGTATCTTATACAATTGCAATAACAGGACAATCTTGCCCCATGTGGGAATTGGATTGCATCCATTTGTTTATAATGATTCTTATGTGAGCATATCTGCTTGCTAGTCTTCATCACCTTGCTCTCTAGCATAAATCCTTATTTATTTTTTGGACTCCCGTCCACGTACGACTCTAGTCAACTCACATTGATGAAGCACAATGAAGCCCTGTTATTGATTACTTGAATATTATCTGCAATACTTGGTGGTTATGGTGCTACTCGACTTCCTTCCATTTGACTTTATCATTCGCAAGATCAAGCTTCTTATTTCTATTTCCCATTTCATTCTTTCAATATATAGGTTGGTGTACTCCGCTTGAATCAAACAATAGTAGTTCAATCATCACCCCCCTCTGTAACATTCCTTCTTTGATAACATTTATTGACTTATCTTGCTCGGATTTGCAATTAACAACTCTTTCATTTTCTATTCATGTCTGTCATTTTATTCACATGCACTATCTCTTTTTGTTCTCTACATCCCTGTCTTTCTTTTTGCTCTCTCGTATTTGCAGATATCTTGTCCTAACCTTTTACCACTTTTCCAGTAGTGGCTTATCCTTTCGTAACTCCTACATTGGCCAAATCATTTCCTAGTCTTGAAAACTCCTCTTCTCCCCCTTCACCACTTCATTCTATTATCCTAGCTACGTGTCCTCTCCGCTTATCTCTATGACTTCGTTTTCTATAGCTAATTCCCACAAGTCTACCATGCCCTCCATCTCACGCCATTTCGGTGGTTAGTTTGGTTTCATGCCTTGCCAACATGAACACATCTCCTTAAGGGTTGTCTACTATCAGGAGTGTGATGGTGAGGGACATATATGTGCTCACCATATGCTTGAGAAGCTTGCTTACTAGTTTTGGGACCTCACTCGAAAGCCAATTCAGGAGGAACTATCCAACCTATAAAGGAAGGGACTTTTGGTTGCCAACAACTTCTATACTAAAGTTTTAGCGCACATGGTTGCCAACAACTTCTAGACTAAAGTTTTAGCAGACATGGTCGATTATGTCCCCAATGTGGGGCACACTTGTGGCAGGTTCAACCAAATACATGCATACCATTTATTTGCACTGGAATTTGATGATCCCTCACAAGAATATTATTGGACAACACTGACCAGAGCATTAAAATTCAACACACCTTGGAGCATCTCCTCCAGCACGTATAGGACAATAACCAACATTTGATCGACACTGAGTACTATTTGGACCTTCCTCGACTAGGTGTTAGCACTCTTGGCAATACAAATGCAACAACTCAAGTGGCTGCTACATATTCTGATTCTTAGACTTACTAGTTATGGTCTTGCACATTTTGATTTTGAACCACATATTTTTCTCCCCACTAGACTAGCCAAATTTTGTATCTGCTCTTTAATCATTTTGTAAAAACATGATGTCACTAGTATCTTAAAGGAAGTTAGACTTTTGGATATGGTATAGTCTCTCTAGTGAAAGTCTTGCCTAGCAATACTAGTTTATCATTGTAAATCTCAATTTAGAGAGAAATGAAAAAAATCACCCCATCACAAAAACTAAAAAACTTGTATTTACAAAAAAACCCAATCCCGATGGCTAGTATAGATTATGACTCAGACTTGTTACCTATGTTCATGGCCATTTTTCCTTTTGAATAAGATAGTTCTATCTATAAGTGACGTTGACCAAATTGTTTTGTACACTCTCTACTAATTTTGTAAAACATGATATCACTAGCCTTTGAGGGTAGAACACACTTTTCAATGTGGTCAGTCTCCTTAATGAGAGATTAACCTAGTATTGCTAGCTTATCGCTGCAAATCTCGATTTAAAAAGAAATAAGATATTTACCAAAGAAGTAAAACTTGAATTTACTATATATAATAAACAACTTATTCAATTTCTATTAATTAAAAAAAATACCATTTATTATAATTATGGCTAGCTTATCCAATGTTTTAATTAATTTTTTTATGTTAAATACTTGAAAAAGAGTTGTCTTTAGTGCGATTTTTTGGACTTTTCGGTGCTTGAATCTCGCAGAAAATTTTGAAGTGAAATCTTTATTTGTGTTATTTGAATTGGTTTTTTTATTGTATCTATCGATTCAACACCCTGAAAAACCCCTTATCCATCAAGCTTATGATTTCAATAAATCTATGTCGGATTTTAGAGAAATTAGACCAGAAAAACCCACTGAAAAACTTCCAAAAAGTAACACTAAAAATAACTCGCTTAAAATAGATTGTGGCTTTTTCCTTGAATATTTATATATATAGTTATTTATTAAAAAATTATTATAAAGAAAGATAATTTTAATAAATAATTTTAATTTTAATACTTCAAAAATATTACGTTTAGATTTATATTTTTTGAACGGTATATTTATTATATAAACACATTTTAAAAAGTTAACGCAAGTAGATCGATATATTACAAAATATTAACAAATTTAAAATAAATTTTGACTTCAGATTTATATTCTTTGAACGGTATATTTATTATATAAATACATTTTAAAAAATTAACGCAGTAGAGCGATAGATTACAAAATATTAATCAAGTTAAAATAAGTTTTGAGTTTATTACATATTGATACATGGTCAGTGGTTTATCTAATTTTTATTAAATTTAAAAAATGAGCGAATTTATTATAATTAATAATAGGTAAATAAATCCATATGCTCTAGTTAATGATATATCATAGTGTTTATGTATTTTTTAATATTATTTGAAAATTTTATATATTTAGTTAACCACTCACAATTACATTAGGTCTGAGTTTCACAATCTTTGTTACAACAGTGACTTTTCTAGCCTTTTACAATGTCATAATTATAGTGAGATTGGGAGGCTTCTCTCTAAGCTTTTTGAGCATAAGAATAAAGTCTTAAATCAAAGTAAATAATTTGTTTCTTTAGGTCCGATAAACCAATGTTTGATTTCTGTGGACATTAACCATCATCATCATCATCATCATAAATTGAATTAAATATCTACAATTTTATAATTCAAAAATAATTTTAAAATTTTCATTTTTAATTTCTTTACTATGAAATAAATAATATAAGTTTTTTTAATAAAAAAATTATTTTAATATAAAAAATAAATATATATTCAATCCATTGTTACTATTTTTATTAAAATAAAATTTTAATTGAGAAATATTTAAGCAGTATAAGCATGGACTAAATTATTATAGATTTATCTGAGTTTACTACGTCAAAATATTGTACCTATATTTTTTTTTTTTTTTTAATTCAATTTTGAATTCGATTAACATATTGTATAAATATTTTCAGAAAAATAACATATTATATAGATAATTGAATAAATTGAACTAATAAATTGATTTAAAATGAAAATAAATTGAATTTGATATTATATTTAGATTATTATATATTAATTTAGATTTTTATTTATTTATATGGATTAAATCTCTCGAAGTGTAAACATTTTTTATTATTATAAAATTTGAGAAAATGTTTACAATTTGAGAGATTTGGTCTCTCTCAATGCTTGAGAGATCCAGAGTTAAGATGGATCCCAATTGTTTGCATCTGTGGACACAGAAAAATAGTTGAACATCTAATTATTCTAATCATTTTAAATATGATAATATGTATAACATTAGTCTAGTCATTTTAATTTTAAATTTTCTTAGTTACCTCAATTTTTTTGAGATGATAGAGACTTTTAATAACTTGAATGATGAAAAATAATGAAATACAAATTTTGAATGCAAAATGATAATTTCACAATGTTGAATGATAAAAAATGTGAATAATAATAATCTAGGCAATTATTATATCATCTTCATTGTCATCAATCTCGAACTATTCTCCTCTATTGTACTTATTATCACACTTATTATTTTCATGATCTCTTCATCTTCATCATATGAAAAGGGCAATTGAAATCATAGATCATTCAAATCTTTAATTTGAGCTATGGTACTAAATGTTATATGTTATACCTACTGCCATATAGTATTAATAATAACTTTCTACAAAGTCAATCATTATGACTTATGCAATGTCAAACCAAAGCAAGTTCCAATTATAGTTGTTTTCTATTACCTCTTTTAAATGAAAAGTGAGTAACAATGATTAATGATGGAAAACGAGAACATTAAGAATGTAGGGAAGTACAAGTAGTTTATAGTTTTAAGAAGAAAAATTGTAAGTGAACATTTTATTTCAGGTGAAAATTCAAGTATTTTGAAAAACATGAAAAAACAACTTGAAAGCAAAATTTTTTATGCCAAATTATTTCTTTTTTTGGGTAAATTTTCAACATTTAAAAAAAATGGATGTATAAACCGATTAAAGCCAATTTGTTTGTGCAGAAAACACCCTGAAAACAAAAAGCGTTGATGTTGGAATAAATTTTATTTTATTTGTTTTTTATGTATTTATTTTTATTTTATTTTATATATATATATATATAATTATATATATATATATATATTTATTTATTTTTTCTTTTTTTTTTCACATAAATTTTTAACATCTTTTAAAAATAACGTTAAAGATAAAATATCATAACTCCAAAAACTTTAAAATTCCAATAATAGATATTGAAATGAAAAGTAAAAGTATCATGTCTATGAAAAGTCTTCAAATTCCAACGATTTTCAACCATGATATTAAAGATAAAATTATACCTCTATGAAAAGCCTTAAATTCGAACAATTTTCAGCCATGATGTTAATAGTCTTTTAAAATTTGTATTATATATAATTATATAATATATATATATATATATATTATATATATATATATTATATATATATATATATATATATATATATATATATATATAACAATTTATTAAATATAATGTGATTTTTATACTCTTTGCACTAAAACATTTGTTTTTTTGAAAAAATGTGTAAATATTTTATATAGCTTAAATATAGCTTAGTTAAACTAAAAGATAATAAAACAAATAATTTATCACAAAAATAAAACAATTAATAAAATGTTATATTGTTGAATGTCATCATGGAAGCTAGTGAAAACCCAGTTGGAAGGTGATCGAGAAGTTGTTATCTGTTGCAACATGAGGTAGGGTTAGTGTTGCCATTAGGGTTTTGACTTTGGGTACCATGGAGGGACGCACAAGGGGGAGTGTTGCTCCCTCCTACAGTCAGGTAGTTACAGATAGAAGTAAGGAGGCGGGAAAGCAGCGTTTCAAAAAACCTCGGGAGATGGAAACAGAGGAAAGAAGCATTGGAACATTGGGAATAAACGGACTTCAGGCATAGGAAGGGGATCAACAGGAAACAAGGAAGGATAAGGAGAATGAAGGCAGTAGTGAAAAACCTACTTCCATAAGAATAACTGGGGTCTGCAAACCCAAGTCGAGCATAATTCCCCAGGTCATCTTTAGCGATCCAGCACTTCAAGCGCATAGGGATTATATGATGGCATATGCAATCATATGCAAATTTATGGGGATATGGCTGACGGAGAAAGTGTTGCACGTGTGGATAAGGAGCCATTGGAAACCAAAGGGGGAAATACACCTCCATCTTGGATCTAAGGGCTTCTTCACGGTGGTGTTCACGAGCCTAGAGGATAAAGATAGAGTGTTTGAAGGGGGGCCATATTTCTACGATGTTGCAGGACTCCACATGTGGTCATGGATGATGAATTTTGTCCCGGAACATGAAACATTCACTTCAGTACTAGTATGGATTAGACTATACTCCCTTCCTCTAGATTATTAGCTACTAGAATCTATGAAAATAATAGGCAACAAGCTGGGGCATTTTATAAAGATATTAGAGGTGACTCTGAAAGGAAAATATACCTCCTTCACTCGAATATGTGTGGAAGTGGACTTATTTGGAGCCCTTCCAGAAGCAATAATTTTAGAATTTTATGATGAAGAATGGGTGCAAACGGTGGACTATGAGCATATCCCATTTAGGTTTCGTAAATTCCATGAACATGGGCATTTATCTAGAGACTTCCCAACAAACATCATGGAAGGAAATGTGAAAACTACTGCAGATAAAAATCACGAGGATTTCACCAAGGTTGGGGGCAAAGGGAAAGGTGGAAAGCATTCACAAAAGAAGATCAATGAGGATAGATATACAAGACACAATAGCTTCAAGATCCTAGAGGAAGAAGAGGGAAACAAAGAAACAATCCAAGATATGGAGAACACAATCAATGAGAAGGAAAGGGAAGCCGACATGGAGGATATCACAGTAAACAACCAGCATAAGGATGATATGCCAAGCAGTATGGAGATAAGTAGGGACCATGAGATGACTCCAAGTTAAGCAGGAACAAAGGACCATGAACTGCATGAGATTCTATATAGGGAAAATCTAGATCTAGAAAAAATTCTGGAACAAGGGATGACCATAGGAGTGGACTCCCTGCCAAAAGAGGATGATGATAGAGTTCAACAACTCTTTCTATGGAGATCACAATCAAAGGGAGCTGGAGTCAAAAGAAATCATGAAAGCCAGGAGAATAGTAGGGTCAAAATGATGGATAATACACATGCACAATCTCCAAAGAACTCAGGTAGGAAAAGAGGAAGAAAAAGACAGAATGAGTTGCTGAATGAATGTCAAAAACTCTTGATTAACTCAGGTAAGATGGAAGATCTCACCAGTTATTCCTTTACAAAACTTTATTGATGAAGCTCACAACCTGGAATATTAGAGGTTTAGGAAATAGAAGGAAGCAAAGAAATCTCAATAATAGAATAAAAGAAGAAAAACCAGATATGGTCTTTATTCAAGAGACAAAATGTTCGATGGATAAGATAAGGAAAATTCATAACAAATGGTTAATCAAGTATGAGTATCTGGACGTTAAAGAAAACAACTCAGCGAGAGGGATTCTCACGTTGTGGGATCCCCAAAAATTTGAAACTATCACTCTTTGGTATGTAAACCTTTAGGAGATCAGAAGATATACATGATCACAAATGTCTATGGACCTCAAAAGCAAGAACACAAACTGAAGCTACTCACCTCCCTTGAGGATCTAAGAGAAAGACACCTCAATATGCCCTAGATAGTGGCAGGGGGTTTCAATATGATAAGATCTCTTACAGAGAAAAAGGGTGGTATTAGATAGCTTGGCAGAGATTCCATGGCCTTCCAGAACCTCATAATGAACATGGGGCTAGTGGACACTAAAACATTGAATGGCACCTCCACCTAGAACAACAAGAGTGGAGGGGTCTCACAAGTAGCCTCTAAACTAGACAGATTCATTATTTCAGAGGACCTCTTTCTCTCAGGACCTGCCATAACAGCTTCTATTCTCCACTTTGGAGGTTCAGACAATTGGCATGTTTAGTTAGAAGACACTTTTATGGGTACACCAAGAAACAAACCTTTTAGGTTTGAAAATGCCTCACTCTCTCACCCTGAATTGACCAACAATATTGAGAAATCGTTGAAAGATGATTTGAACATTCAAGGCACTAGAATATTCCTGCTCCATCAGAGACTTAAACATATCAAATCTAGGCTTAAAGACTGGGACAAGAAGGAATTTGGTAATATCTTCAAAGCCAAAAGAGAAGCAGAGAAGAAACTATAAGAGATTAACCATATCTCCATTACATATGGCTTTACCGAGGAACAAAAAAAATCTAGCTGAATCTCTGCAGGAAGAATGGGAAGACCGGTGCTTGCAAGAGGATATTTTTTGGAGACAAAAATAAAGGGTGCAATGGATTAGAGAGGGAGAAAGAAATATGAAGTTATTTTATAAATCCACCATGGATAACAGGGCACACAACATAATCACAAAGCTCAAAGATTCTCACGGGATAAACCTCGTCTCTCACAAAGATATGGAATTAGTTCTTGTACAAAACTTCATTAGTATAGCAGAGGAGCCTCTCGAGGATAGATCCAGATACATCAACCTTTTCACTCAGTATATTCCTCAGCTGGTAACCAGAGAGGACAACGACAATCTTAACAAACCAGTGTTGGAAGAGGAAGTTAGTGAAGTGATCAATGAAATGCAGAATGGAAAAGCCCCAGGCTGAGATGGGTTCAATATTGGCTTCTTCAAATCCTACTGGAAAATAGTCAAACAGGACATCCTTGAGGTGGTGAAAGACTCCAGAAAGTCCAAAAGAGTTCTGAAGGCTCTTAATGCCTCCTTCATAGCTCTGATCCCAAAACAGGAAAACGCTATGACTTCGGATGCTTTCAGACCCATAGCCTTATGTAATATGGTGTATAAAATTACTTCCAAGGTGATTGCTAATAGACTCAAGTCCCTTTTACTAGCTCTCATCTCATAGGGGCTAATGGGCTATGTGGAAGGAACACAAATCCTCAACAACATTATACAAGCTCATGAGGTGGTACATGCTCTCAAAAGCAACAAACAAGTAGGTATGATCATTCAGCTCGACCTAGAGAAAGCTTACGATAAAATAAGTTGGTCTTATATAAGGGCAGTTATAAAAGCCTTTCCTTTCGACCAAAATTGGATAAGATGGGTTATGGCACTAGTTACCACAACTAGCTTTCCATCCTGCTTACTGGCGCTCCTTCAAGAACTTTCACACCGTCCAGAGGTCTTAGATAAGGGGATCTGCTCTCACCCTTCCTCTTTCTTCTCATGATGGAAGGACTAGGCAGAGGGATCAAAATGGAAAATGTTGAAGGAAGAATTCAAGGTTTCAAACTCACCTTGGATGGAGCGACAAATACTCATCAACAATTTGTGGATGATACAATGTTGCAAAGCACACCCACAGTCAGGGAATCAAGAGCGATCAAACATATCTTGAATGATTTTTCTATGGCAGTCAGCACAGAGGTTAGCCTCAACAAATAAAAAGTTTTTTTCTTTAACACTAACCTTGCTATTCAGAGAAACATCACCAGAATTCTTGGATTTCAAAGGGGCTAGCTACCTTCCAAGTGTCTGGGCATACCTCTTACAAATAAACCTCTAAGTTAGGGAGTGTGGGAGCTAATTAAAAATAAAATTCAGGACAAGATTAGGAAATGGACATGTAGGTCTTTAAATTTGGCTGGGCGCCTTGTGCTGACACAGGTATCTTCCAGGCAATTCTCGTTTTCATGTTCTCATCTCTTCCTGCTCCTAAAGGATTCAAGCAGCAAATTAAGAGCATACAAAGGGATTTTCTATGGGGCAGAGGAGAAGAGAAAAAGAAATGGGCTTTATTGGCCTGGGACAAGATCTACAAACCCAAGAGCCATGGTGGTTTCGGGCTTCATGACCTTGAAACCATTAGTAGATTTTTGGGAGCCAAACTCTGGTGGAGATGGATCAAGGAATTAAGTAATCCTTGGGTTAAGCTTTGGAAATAGAAATATGCCAAGCATTGGCAAGAGAAGGATCACATTCAAATGTTTGGGAATATTAAGGGCTCCCACATTTGGAACCTTTCTTACGAAAATAAAGGTATTTTTTAGAAACATAGTTTTTGGGAGATTCGAGCTGGGAACCTTGCACGATTTTGGGAGGATAAGTGGCAACAGGAACCAAACTTGTATAATGATGAATTACTAGCTCTCAAGAATGATACCAATAAAAAAAGTATACTTTTGGTAAATGACCTCTGGGATCCCGTAAGGATCAATGGAAAATGGAGAATATGGAAGGATCTAGGCTATAGTGAAGAGAGCCATTTGAAGGCTCAAGCAGACTTTCTCACTCAGGATCTAGAGCATAGAAGGATTCTGGTATCCTCCTTGCTTGACCAACTAAGATGGGGAAGGAACACCGAAGGAAACTTTAACCTCAAAGAAGCTAAACAAATAGTCATAGGATTTAACTACCAAAACACTAACCTAGGTTGGAAGAATATTTGGAGAGGCCCCCACTAGATGAAAATAAAGTTATTTATTTGGCTAGTTCATCAAAGGAAAATTTTAACTTAGGTGAATCTCATAAAAAACGGTTTCATTGGACCATCCAAATGCTACCTTTGTGCCTCTCAAGAGGAAATGATGGATCACCTTCTCAACCTCTACCCTTTCACCTCCATCGTGTGGGGGTGGGTGGCTTCAATCTTCAAGCAAACTAATAGGGACAAACTCAACATCTCCAACATTTTGAAGAATTGGAGGAAACACTTCTCAGGGAATGAAATCGTTAATAAAGCCTAGAATCCGGTTCTAGTCTTTGTCATCTGGGATATTTGGAAAGAACACAATAGTCGAATCTTCAAGAACAAAGCAAGCAAATCCCAGAACATAATTGATTAAATCTTAAGGCAGCTCAAAGACACAGTCAAAAGCTTGCTGAGGAATCTTCCTAAAGACCCTCCTCTGCCCCAAGATGCGTGCATACTACTAAATCTGGGTCTCCCGTCTATAAGTCCACAAGGCATAATCAAGGGTGTGAACCAAGTAAATGAAGATACAAGTATTTGGAAACCTCCTCCACGTGGCTTTTTAAAAGTCAATATAGATGGAGCTTTTAAGGGCAACCCAGTGTTAGTTGGTTTTGGGGGTGTTATAAGAGATGAACAAGGATGAATAAGGGAAATTTTTCATGGCCACCTAGGGAAAGACAACAACATGGCAGAACTCATGGCCTTAGATCAATGCCTGGAAATATTGGTGAACTTAAATTTACACAATGTCATCGTGGAAGTAGATTCAAAATTGATTATTAGAGTAGCCAAGAAAATATGCAATGGAACATCACCACATAAAGTTTCGAAACATTGGAGGCTTTCGTAGGTCTTTCACCATATTTATACCCACCTGCAAACCTTAAAAACGGTAAAATTTTTCCATGTGGAAAGAAAAGCTAACATGTTAGCAGATCGTCTAGTGAATGAAGGAGTGATTAGTAATGATAGGGACACCAGCACATTTGGGAGATCTTACCCTCGGGCAAAATGTTCGAGGATTGTCTTTGTTAGGCTGCGAAAGATAAGGGTCGATGGAATGTTAAGATGGACTGATGAGGCTTAGAAGACAGGCAAAAGTGAAGGAAGGCTTAAGGAGATAGGCAAGAGCCCTCGGTTTGCTTGGTGATTGGCATCAATCCATTGATTGCACTGATACTAGCATTCCAACCGAGTTGAATGGATGGTTGAGGACAGAGGAGGAAGATCAAGAACACAATGGCATGAAGACTGATTTTGGACAGCTAGATCTCGATTGCAATAGATCTATGGTTGTCGGGCGAGGAATATACCTGAAGGTTAATGAGTAGAAGCTGGTTGATGAAACCCACTAGTGGATTTCAGGCAAAGAAAAAACTGGAAATGGTATTTCTTTGTTGGCTCAGACTCCGCTCACACAATGACATGTAGCTGCAAGGTGTAGCTGGAAAATGCTTTATCGGGTGTATTTGGTGTGCTCAAGTTGTTCGTGCAAAATTCATGTGAGCCGTCAGATCTAGTGGAGCGAGATCAACAGTAGATGTATGAGGCACAAGTTACGAAGGCAAGAAGGTTTGTGACTGTTGATTAGGATATAGATCCACGGTGGAGAAGCATCGTCAATTCTTTGGAGGGCAGATATCAACCTTTATTGAAAACTATGGTTTGTAGTGTTTTGAGATCCGGTTGGTCAATAGTGGCCAGGGAAGAACCACGAGTGGTTTTCGGGCGAAGGAAAGGCAGTAAATGGTTTTCCCCCATTGACTCCAATTCCACTCACATAAAGACAAGTAGGAAAGAGGAGAGAGAAGGGAACAAATTTTAGGGTGGATTTGGAGTGCAAAATTTAATCATTCGAAATCCATATAAGCCATTCGATCCGGGGGACTGCAATCGACAGCTGACAGTAGAGAGCTTGTTCCTCATTCAGAAGTGCCTTGACTGTTGGATCCTATTTTGATCAACGGTTTAGAAGAGTCGGTGTTTGCTCAGAAGGGGGGAAGTTAAACATGTTTAACTGAGGTTTGAGCCACCATCGGGTCCAGAGCAGTGGTCTGAAGCTTAGTGGAAGCCTTTCAATGGTTAGTGGATGATTAAGAGACCTTTGGAGTTTATTACTCCTTCCTCTTTTATAGCTTTTGTAAGCCTGAGGATTCTGGTTTGTTTCCTGTTGTTGGTAGTCCCATAATAGGCTGGTTCTTGTGTTGGTCTGTGCATTTGCATAGGTGTGTAATATATGTAATGTATGAGAATGGTTAATAGAAGGATTCACTCTTACTTGACCAAAAAACCAAAAAAGCATGTCATCACAGACACTTAAGAAATATGATTAAATAAGATTGTTTATATTAACATATATACATTTTAATATATATGATAATTATATATGTAAATATATATAATATATAATCTATATATAATATAGTTTAAAATAGGTTTTTTAAATAATAATAATAAGAATACTTTAAATTGAAAATATGCGGAAAATTATATTATGAAATGAAAATAATAAAAAATGAAAAAACAATAAATAATGTTAAATAAAAAAAGAAATAAATTGAAAACAACAAATTAGTAACTAAAAAAATGGAAAGTTATAAACAACCATAATTAATCAACATAAGTTAAAATAAATAATTAAAATAAAAGTATAAAAATAAACAGATGAATTCCTAATGTTAAAATATGGATAATTTGCATATTTTTTGGTCCAAGCAACTATATGCCAGTAAGCAAAAGTGAATGTGTAAGTACATGTCCATTGTAGGTATAATAATAATAATAATAATAATATATTAATTTTAATATTAAATTATGTTTCTTTGAATTTACTAATCGAAACTATTGAATGTGGGCCAAAAGAATGATATTCATAAAAAACTTTATAGTTTTCTAACCTATCGACGTGAAAAGAAGTACACCCATCATTAAAAAAATTATTTTCTTTATATATATATATATATATTTATAATATTATCTTATATACATTAAAAAATTAAACCAAACACCAAAAATAAACATAATAAGAAGTAAAATTCAAAAAATATATTTAAAAATATTAAAAATGACAAAAACTACCGAATATATATATAACCAAAAAAATCAAACACAAAAAAATGTAAAAGAAAATATTATAGAAAAACCAAAAAAAAAATACAATTTCAGAAAAGAATTTAAAAATTTGACCAAAAAATAAAATAAAATAAATAATATTGGTGGAATAAATAAATAAATATATTTGTTTGTTAAGCTTGGCAGGACCCTTCATTTTCTATTTGTAATCGACAAATTTACAACACATAGGTAGGCTACATGGCCTCAACTTGCCCAGTAGGAAACCAAGTCTGTTGGCCACCTATCCTCATTATAGGCCATCAAAAAATAGTAAAGTTTCAATCTTTCTAACCAAGCTAAGTATGTCTATGTTTCATGACAAGGCTCTATATGTCTATCTATCCCATAAGCATGCCTATTGTAAAGTGAATAATAGCCGCATATAAAAAAAAAAAAAATAAACCAGGTAAACTAACTATCCTTGTTGCCCTTCCGATGTCGATTCCACCGGTGTCAGATCTCTCATAGTTTCTCCAGGCATCTCAATAAATTCAATGATGCATTCGATGTGCCTTTGAATTTTGTCTAGTCAGATGTCCTGCTTATGGAGTTGGAATTGGATTCACTAGAAATCCTGTTTGTATTTTGGCATGTCTTGGAGAGTGAGAGCCATCTCCATTGAGATTTGTTCCATGGCCTTCCCCAGTAGCCTTTTCATAAGCTAGTAGAGGTCTAAATTATGCTTGAATTTGGTTATCCTTCCTCTGGTATTCCTAGGGTCTTAGACTAATGCCCTCCAATTCCTTATCTCTTCCTTTGTATCACTGCTCTGCTTGATTTCTTCCTCCCATTCTTCTCAATCGTTTTGTATTCCTTTGTCTATTCCCTCCCAATATGCCATAACAACTTCACTAATGAGATGATTGACTAACTTCCTTCCTCTGTGAGGTCCCAACATGCTCGTGTCTTTAGCCTTTGCAGGCTCCCGACCTCGTCTTCCATGACCCCTTCCTCTTACTAGTCGAGCCATCTCTACAATATTCGATACTTGTCCACAAGAAAGAGGAATTATCCTCACGCTTTGAAGTGTTTTACTGTCTTGCTTGGAATTTTCAATGCCAACATTCTCTCCATACCTTATTGATCCGAATTCGATCCTAAAGAACTCTCTAAGTTTTCATAACTCTGTAAAATTCATGCCAGAGTTTCAAAGTCTTACAAACGTCAAGCTTATCAAAAATATCCTCAAACAGTTGTGATTTATGAGCAGCATTGAGCAACGAAGACCCTCGGTGTAGCATGCAGACCATTGGCCCATGGTAACGCGTGCTGCCACGAAACAACAAAACAGGAAGTCATTTTTGAAAAACGGGGGAGGTTTCTGATATGTGATTAGCGCCAAGTCGCTAAGCACATATCACCGGGAAAACCCCTCAGAGAAGAAAAATCCCCAAGCGATCTAGACCTGAAAAGTCATAAAACCATACGGAATTCACCGATCCCGTCAGAGGCGGGTCCCACACAAAACCCACCAGGATATCAGAAGGGTTTAAGCAGTAAGCATTTTCAACCGAGTCTCGCCCGATGCTACACATTGGGTGCAATGTGTTGAGCAAAAGAGATAGAAAACCTCTCACATCGGATGGGTAAACGTCATGCTACTTACCCGTCAGATATGGACAGAGACCGTAGGATCCGGAGGCCTCAGATTGGCAGCAGAAATGCAATCCCATGGAGGACCGTATTCAACAGGGTAAATAGGCTGAGTTGTATAAAGGTTTAAAGTTCGGCATGAATGATGAGTTCGCAAAGGAATCATGTTCCCCGACATTCTGGGAGTTAAACGGAAATAACAGCAGTTCAAATATTTCCAAGGGAAATGACACTCATTTTTTTATGAAACAGGTGGCCACCTACCTATAAGGCATTACACATTGATGATGACAGAGAACAAGGAAATTCAAACGGACACAGGTAGGAGAACCAGAAAGCCAGGAAGCGCAAATAACCAGTCATAAAGCAGATTGGCTTTAAAGCCATGAACTGGTAGAAACAAGGCAGAAGCAGTGAGAAAAGCGAGTTAAGAAAGCAGAGAATAGAGGGCAGAAGCCGAGATGACCTGAAGGTAGCATCGAGCCAGATAGAGCCAGAGAGAGTCAGAGAGTTTGTGTACTCTAGAGAAGGCTTGAGAGGTTCAAGCGAACTCCTTTGTACATGGCTTTCATGTATGAGTCTCAGATTGGGCTCATACTACTGTGACCAATTGAGGTTGAGTTTCAGTAAGGAGAGTCTATGTACTCCAGAGACTTAGGGGATCCAAGTTTAGTCCTACTGATTTATATCTGTTGAGTGAGACTCAAATTGAGCTCGGTGTTGTAAAAAAAAACTCTTCTTTGAAAACATAATAGAGACGCCACCACTGAAGGCTAGACCAAGAGACGTAGCCCAGGAGCATTGGGTGAAATCCTTATTAAAACTGTTGTGTTTACATGTTTTTCCTGTTATGTTTTCTCTAACTAGTTCAGTTTCTATGTATTTCACAATCTTATTGATCCATTGCATAAAGTAACATAGGCACATCCATGCACATGAGTCTATAATACCTTTAATTCTTTGTCCTGGATAAATTCCAGATCAAGTGGTATCAAAGCTCTAGGTTATTAAGGTTAGACAAGCTTGTGTTGGATTTTGTTGTTGAATTCTAACTAGATCAAAGCTTAAATTAGGAGAAGGAGAGTTGGTTGAAACTAACCCTAAAATTGTAAGAGTCTATCCTAAAAGGAAAATGTCATAATAAAGTCCCTTGTAATTAGACCCTTAGTTCATGGATAGTTTCATGACCATGAGAGCCATGGTAGAGGAAATGCGTAGAGAATTTAAGAAAGGTAGAGATGAAGATTCATCAAACTCCAAACGAGGTAAAGGAGTAGAGGAATCTCTCCTCCATGACCATTCCAAAGGAAAAGGGAAAGAAGAAAAACTTCCCACACCTCCTAGTAGCTCTGAAAAAAAAAACGAGGACATATTTGATTAAATTGGATGCTAAATTTGATTTACCAATATATGATGGAGAGTTGAATGCAAAGAAGCTGGATAATTGGATTAGATAGATTGATGTGTATTGCAGGGTGCAGAGCATTGATTCAGATAGTAGTAAGATTTAGCTATCCAGCCTATACCTTGGAGGCACTGCCTTCGTATGGTGGGAAGGTAGGACACAAGCTGACATGAAGAAGCATGGTAAAATTCTTTATGTTTGGACTGAATTTGTTTCTGCAATTACAAAGCAATTCTATCCACTAGCCTAATGCAGCAAGCCATGATGAGTTGGCAAACTCTTCGACAATTAAAAGGGCAAAGTGTACAGAGTTACACCCAAGAATTTAGGAAAATAGCTTTGATTCTAGGAATTTCTTTAGACTCACCTGAAACTTTGTTGAAGTATATAGGTGGTCTACACACCTACTTAAGGCACACTATTCTCATGTTTAATCCCACTAGCATAGATGAGGTATCTATTCAAGCTACACATCTAGAGGCTAGAAGTAAGAATGTGAACCCAAAAGTTGGGGGATCATCAAAACCCACTGCAAGCAAGAATAAGGAGAAAAGAAAACAAAAATGGAAAGAGAGGAAGAAAAATATTGTACAAAATACCAAATCTTCATGCACTCATTGTAAGAAGGATGGGCATGATGACGAACACTGTTGGATTCTGCGTCCGAAGCTAAAACCCAAGAAGTACAATGGTAGAAAGAAGAAGACTACTGTAGCTATTCAAAAGGATTTGTGGTCAGACTCAGGAGATGAAACAACAATTACAACCACAAGTATAAAAGGTAAAAATTCCGAAGCATCTACTAGTAATTCTGCACAATCTACTGACAATGAAGAAAATGAGAGGAAAATACATGAGCTTTTTTGTATTAGAGTTGTTTCCAAGCATCAAAAGATTGATACTTTGTTTGATAGTGGCTCTTAAGTAAATTTAATTTCTAAATCAATTGTAAAGAAGTTGGGATTACTAACCACACCTCACAAAAAGCCATATCCATTAGGTTGGTTATGTGATAAAACACAACTACAAGTGACTAGACAATGTAAACTTAGGTTTTCTTTTGGGCCAACATTTGTAGATGAGGTTGAGTTAGATATAGTTCCTTTGGATATATGTGGAATTGTTTTAATATGTCCTTACTTGTATGATAGGAAAGATATTTTCTATAGAGCTGAGAACAAGTATCAACTTTTTGAGAGATTCTTCAGCGTAAATCACATAAGAATTCATTTGTCGACACGTTTTGAACCAACTAGTGTGGTTCATCGTCAGGAATCAACTTGTTAAAGATGGAATCGAATATATTGTAAGAGCTCATAAACTCAAGAATAATTATACTCCCATAAACTCAGGGCAGATGAAAAGAATTGTAAATTCATGCAAACAATTTTTATTGATGGTTGTAAAGGAAAAGAAACTTGACAAAACCAATGTATTTGAGGGTTGTAATGCTAAACAACAAGCTGAATTAGAAAATGTCATTTCAAAATATGGTATACTATTTCAAGAACCTAAAGGTCGGCCACCCAAAAAGGAAATAGTACATGATATTAATTTGCAGCAAGATGCTCCCTTTCCTAACATCAAAATGTACAGGTTGTCCACATTAGAGAATGTAAAAATCAAGAAGCAGGTACAAGAGCTGCTCCAAAAAGGATTCATAAGACCTAGCACATCGCCTTGTGGGTCTCCAATTGTCTTGGTGAGAAAGAAAGATGGCTCATGGAGAATGTGCATTGATTACTGATCACTGAATAAGACAACGATAAAAAATCGTTATCCCCTTCCTCGCATATATGATCTATTAGATCAGTTGAAAGAAGCTGTTTATTTTTCCAAGTTGGACTTGCATAGTGGCTATCATCAGGTCAAAGCTGCAGAGCAAGATGCATGGAAGATTGCATTCAAAAAAGAGAAGGGATTGTATGAGTGGTTGGCTATGCCTTTTGTCTTAACTAATTCTCCTGCTACTTTCATTACAATAATGAATGATGTACTCAAACCTTTTATTGATGATTTTGTCATTGTATGTTTGGATGACACTCTTATATTTAGTAAAACATGGGAAGAACATTTAAAGCATGTCAGGCAAACTTTAGATGTTTTGAAAAAAGAGAACCTTTATGTTGAACTCTCAAAATGTGAATTTGGAAAAACATCTTTGAATTATTTGGGTCATATTATAGGCGGTGGTGAATTGAAGATAGATCCCTCAAAGGTCGTAGTCATTGTAAACTAGCCTAAACCCAAATCTGCTACTAAAGTTAGAAGCTTCCTAGGAGCAACACAGTATTGGAGAAAGTTTCTTTCTAACTTTTCCTTGATTGCAGCTCCATTACATGCTTTAACAAGATTGAACAAGGTGTTTCAGTGGGGAGGCAAACAACATAAAGACTTCGAAACCTTAAACGAAAAGATTAGTACAACACCAGTACTAGCGCTGCCCGATCTTCAAAGACCATTCGAGATTGAAACTGATGCCAGTGACTATCCCATGGGAGCAATGTTGATGCAACACAATAAACCCATATGTTATCATTTTGAGACATTTAATTCTATAGTAGTTAACTATCCCACATATGATAAAGAATTGTATGCAGTAGTATAGAGTGTGAAAAAGTGGAAACATTATTTAATGGGCAAAGAGACAATTATACATACTGATCATCAACCACTTTAA
The DNA here is from genome assembly GCA_000404065.3 of Pinus taeda. Lineage (NCBI taxonomy): Eukaryota > Viridiplantae > Streptophyta > Pinopsida > Pinales > Pinaceae > Pinus > Pinus taeda. The sequence goes on along the minus strand of APFE030977645.1, from coordinate 2,517 downwards.
TATTTTCACTCACAAACTATATTGCAACAATCAAGACACTATAGGTGGATGGGTTTTCTATAACAGTTTCATCTTGTCATCAGATATAAAAAGGGCATACACAATAAAGTTGCAGATATGTTGTCCAAACCAATCATAAATCCATCCACTATACTTAAGCATAATTTACTATTGCATGAAAGCTACATTGAACAATATGCTCAAGATATAGATTTTAAAGATGTATATGCAACTTTAAGTCATGGAAAACAAGTAGAAGAATTGGATTATCATGTTAAGGACCAAATCTTGTATCATTTGGGAAAGTTATGCATTCCTGAAGTAGAAAGAGTAACAATAATTTGAGAAGCACACACTTCTCTAATATCAGGTCACTTTGGTATAAGTAAAACAGTTGCAAAGCTGTAAAGATTTTGTTACTGGCCAAAAATGCATGAGACAATTTCTAGATATGTAAGAGAGTGTACCATGTGTGCTAAAGGTAAGCCCATCAATAGAAAACTAGACTTGTACACTCCATTACCAGTTCCTTCTCACCCCTGGGAAAGTATTTCCATGGATTTTGTTGGGGGACTACCTAAATCTAGAAAGGGTTATGACTATTTATATGTTATTGTGGACAGGTTCAGCAAAATGTGTATTTTAATACCTTGTAACAAACAGATTACAGTTGAATAAACTGCAAAGTTGTTATTTCAACATGTATGGGTTCATTTTGGATTACCCACTTCCATTATATCTAATCGAGATACCCAATTTTTTGGGAAATTTGGTCGTGTTTGTGGGAATTGATGGACACTGGACTGAAGAAGAGCACAACTTTTCATCCACAAATAGATGGCCAAATAGAGGTAGTCAACATGACAGTGATCCAGTTGCTCAGAGGCTATTGTAGCAAGCACTGCAAGCTTTAGGATGAGCATTTGTGTTATGTGCAGCATGCTTACAACTGAGCTAAACATTCCTCTACACAACGATCTCCTTTTGAGATATGTTTTGGTTACACACCAAGGTCTCCCTTGGATTTTGTCTTTGGTAAAGACATTGTGGTTGATCAACACAGTGATGTGGACAAGGCAACCAAGTTCATTGAACAAATCCAAGAGATTCACCGGGCAGTACAAGAGCAACTGGAAAAGAGCCAAGCCAAGTACAAGGCAAGGCATGATAAGCATCGGACTGAGCATAGTTTCCAAGTTGGTGATCAATTCTGGCCATATATCAGCAAAGATAGAATGTAAGGTGAAGGTAAGACGCTGAAGCCAATAAGGTATGGACCTTTCAAGATACTTGAGAAAATTGGTGAGAATGCTTTTCCCCTTGATTGACCAGCTTACATGCACATCTACTCAGTTGTTAATGCAAATAGCTTGAGACTATTTGAACCTTCACTGATTGAAGATCCCGAAGAGTAGGGTCAATTTCCTCCTATTGATGATCTGTTGCCTAAATATCTCAATGAATTGCAGGAAGATACAATTATGGATAGGAAGGTGAGAACCACGTGCAGAGGGGATGTTGAGTACCTTCGGATTGGGCACAAAGGCTCAAAACTAAGCAATGCAAAATGAATAGAAATTCGACAAGCGAGGAATTTATACCCTCACTTGATTGATGCTTAAAAACCATCTTTTGGTGGTCCAAAATATTTTTTAGTGGGAAGTCTGTGATCCAAATTGGATACTAAAGAACTCTCTCAGTTTTCATAACTCTGTAAAATTCATGCTAGAGTTTCAAAGTCTTACAAAGGTGAAGATTATCAGAAATATCCTCGAACAATTGTGATTTATGAGAAGCACCAAGCAACGAGGACCCTCAATCAATCATGTAGACCATTGGCCCATGGTAACACGCGTTGCCACGAAACAATAAAATAGGAAGTATTTTTGAAAAACAGGGGAGGTTTCTAATATGCGATTAGCAATAAGACGTTAATTGCATGTCGCTAATCGCATATCGGATATCGCTAGGCAAAGCCCTCAAAGAAGAGAAAGCCCTGAGCGACCCAGACCTGAAAAGTCATAAAACGATACAGAATTCATCTATCCCATCAGAGGCATGTCCCACACAAAAACTGGTAGGATATCAGAAGGGCTTCGAGCGGTAAGCAGTTTAGACCGAGTCCCACTTGATGCCACACACTAGGTGCCATGCGTCCGGTGGAAGAGAGAGAAAACCGCTCACAACAGATGGGTAAATGTCATGCTACTTACCCACCCAATACGGACGGAGGTTGTAGGACCTAGAGGCCCCAAATCGACAATGGAAATGCGATCAGATGGATGACCGGATTCAACAGGGTAAACAGGTTGAGTTGTATAAAGGTTTGAAGTGTGGCATGAATGATGAGTTGGCAGAGGAATTGTGTTGGCAGGCATTCAGGGAGTTAAATGGAAATAAGAACAGTTCAAACATTTCCAAGAGAACTAACACTCAGTTCGTTATGAAACAAGTGGCCACCTCCCTATAAGGCGTTACACAGTGATGATGACACAGAACAGAGGACTTCAAATGGAA
>APFE030977644.1:0-56738 GCA_000404065.3 Pinus taeda | reverse complement strand
CGTGAGGGTGTAGATGGAGGTGGCGACAGCAATGGAACAAGACTAAGACCTCGAGCACTGCTACTGGATGGTGGAGGTGGAGGTGGAGGTGGAGGTGGCATGGCTGCTGCATCTGCTTCATCTTCATCACTTACAAGTTCCTCTTCCAGTTCTTCAAGATGTACAATGCCATCCTCCAAATTGTCATCCTCTGGGTGATTGTCCCAAATTTTATATGTGGGATCCTCATAAGCCCGATCACAGTGATGACTCAACAACCTCAAGTTGTAGTGCACATAAACCAAGCTTTCTGCTCGGTTTTCATTGAGTCTGTTTCTTTTCACATTATGTATGTAGCTGTAGGTGCTCCAACACCTCTCTGCAGAAGAAGTATTTACAACCTGTGAAAGAACGTTTTTTGCCAATTTTGGCAAAAGTCCCTGCCCGCCATATGTTTCCCACCATGTGAGAGTATCAAATCTATCTCTATCGTCCATTGCATGGAAGTTACCATACAAACCAGTGCCACTGAAGTATCTTCCTATTTCAAGGCGCACAGCTGCACATTCTTCCCTGTCAGGTACCAATTTTTTTAATGCTTCCAGATATCCTCTAGTTACCTCTGGATCTAAATGGGGTTTGGTCCTAACCCCACCCCCTGCTGCAGGTTGGCCCAACCAAGACGTAGAGTAGTATTTTGGCGTAAGGATATACGCCAAACAATGTAGTGGAAGATTAAGTCTATTCCACCGTTCACACACACAATCGTGGATCAGTTTGTACAATGGGATCTCTGTTATGAACAACATCTTGTATTTGCCCCAACATGGTGTCCATCTGCTCATACACCTCGCCAATCACTGGTTTGTCTGTATCTGCAAACCGAATCATGTGATAAATGGGCTTGGTGAAATCCAAAACTTGCCTCACACTTGTCCAAAATTGGCCATTAAGAGCGGCCTCCTCCACCATTTCAAAACCTCCCCTGTCAGCTGCATTTGTAGCCTTTTCCTTCAATCCCTGCCAATGTGGACTTGATACCATGCTAGCCATTGACTCTCTTACCTTCAAAAGGCGCTTGAAGGTGAGGTAATAGCTACCAAATCTCGTCTTTGCAATCTTCAACAACTCCAATCTCGAGTGACTATGGAAAAGGCCATGGGTATTGCTATGATTTGTAATAAATTTTATCATTTTTTTGCCTATTTTGTACAAATCACCAATCCATTGGTATTGTACATTTTTGTTCTTGACAATATCATGCAACAGAAAGTTCAATGTGTGAACCAAACATCCAGACCAAAATATATTGGGGTATTTGTCCTCAATAATTGCTCCCGCTGCCCTACAATTAGCAGCATTATCAGTGATGACTTGGATGACATTGTATGGCCCAATACGGTCAATTGTTTCAAGTAATGCTTCTGCAATGTTGATGGCGGTCTTGAACTTGTCTGAGTAATCATGTGCAGTTAGAAAGATTGGACCATTAACAGACACAGCAAGAACATTTATCAATGGCTTGCCTTTTACATTTGTCCATCCATCAGATACGATGGACACCCATGCTCAGTCCAAGCACTTGTCATTCTATTCAAAGAATGTGATATTTTTGCTTTTTCATTATCAAGGCCAACGGTTCTTGCCTTGTCATACCCAGGGCTTTTGTATCCTTTAGGGGCATCATTTATGGCCGAAACCATTTCGTGCCAATAAGGTGAGCGAAGAACGTTGAATGGTATCCCACATGCATAGAGAAACCTGTAAACCTTTGAATCCACATCATTCCTACACCCCTCATCAAGGAAATCTGATATGGTTCTACGCCTTAAAGATGATGACCCTGAGCCTCCATATCCACTGCCTTGGGAGGATGCTGAAGGAGTTCTTTATGATTGTGAGCCCTCAAAGAAACCCCTTGATCTTTTTGATTGGTATTGGGCTTCTTCCTCCTCCCTTATGTATTTGGCTCTATCCGCTGTTGACACCGCTGCACAAGTTTTGATTCCTATTTGTTTCTCTCCATCCCATGGCCTTTTCCCGCAGAGGTGTCTTCTAGCACGGGTGTATGAACCTGTGTAATCAGTGTTGCAATGGGGGCAACTGGGGGCAATGAAATTTAGTGGTTCCACCCCCTCTCCCTGTTTCAGCCCTGTGAACATATTTCCACAATGGGGTTTGGTCTTGTTTAGTCTTTTGAGTGCTCTGTTCACCCTCCTCCAGCTCCTCCTCACCGGGGTTTTCACCCATTTCACTTTCTCCAGCTTCTTCATCCCCTTCTCCAGTTTGACCCCTCCGTTTCCTACCCTCCACCACCATAATAACCATAAAAGGGACCAGGAAGAGGAAAATGCCCAGAAATATGGTGAGGTCCATGGTGTTTGATGTTTGTAGGGTTTCATTCAACAATCTGCAAATTAATTTCATTTATTGGCATTAATTAACTTAATTTATTAATTTAATTGCAATTCATCATTTTAATACTCAATAAACTAAATTAAATTCCCTAAATTACTACCTAACTAAATTAAACTGGCTAGATTAGCTAAATTGTTAACTTACTTACCTCTGCAGGCTTGCTCCTCGCTCCTCGCTCTTTAGCAATTGCTCCTTGCTCCAAACTCTTGCTCTTCAAGCTCTTCAAATTCTTCAAACATTCACAATGAAATGTTTTTAGGCCCAAAGGGCCTTTTAAAACAAAAAAAGAAATTATAAAATTTTGGTTTTTTTCGGGTCCGCGGAATTTTTTTCCGCCGACCCGCTCCCGGCCAGCTTAAAATCGCTCTCGGAGCGATTTTTTAAAGCCCGGGAGCGATCGCTCCCGGGCTTTAAAAATCGCTCCGGGAGCGACAGAGCGGCCGCTCCCTAAGTCGCTCCCGAAATCGGCAGGGAGCGAAATTTTTTTGGTAGGGAGCGCGCTCCTGAAAATCGCTCCCGTCCGGGAGCGATTTAGGGAGCGCGCTCCCAAGCCGCTCCCGCCCGGAGCGCGCTTCGGGAGCGGGTTCGAAGGGGGGGGGGCGCTCCCCCGCAACTATGGACCATCCTTTCCTGGTGCTCACCTACCCCGGTCGACCTTGATCCTGCCTCAATATTCTCCTAGCTGTATGACATTCTTGGGCAGCCTCTGATTCAGGTTACTTCCCCCCCACACGTCTTGCCACCTTTTCTCCGACAAAGATATCAGAGAGGCAATATGGACAATGAATAGCAGTAGGGAAGCAGACGAAGAAGGCTTCTTGGTAGAATTCTTCAAGCATGGACTTCGCCCCCTAGTAAGATATCTAGTGGACCTTTTTAACCAGGTGGTTCGAGATGGATTTTTGGATGGTTGGTCACACCACATTATCTACCCGATCCACAAGTCAGGGCCTACTTCCGACCCCAACAACTACAGGACAATCATGGTTGGGCACACATTCTCGAGGCTATATGCTACAACACTCTACAGGACACTCTTCCATTTCCTTGAGCAGAGATAACTCAGGGCCAAGGGCCAAGCAAGATTCTGCCCAGACCACTAGACGATCGACCACATCCTTACTCTTCGTGCAGTGATCGAGGAGGCTAGGCATCGATCCTCTAAAGTGTAATGCTACTTTGTAGACTTCTGGAAGGCCTTTAACTTAGTCCCGAGGGAAGACCTTTTCCAGAGACTAAGAGAGATTCGCATTTCCTCGACTCTCTTGACAGTTATCATGCGCCTCCATGAGGCTGTCCTTGGCCGCCTCCGCACAGTCGATGGAATGTCGGATTTCATTCGAAGCACCATTGGAGTCAAGCAAGGATGTCCCCTTTCTCCTACTTTATTCGGGATCTATATCGATGAGCTTGAGTCCTTCCTCCGGGAGCATATCTAGGATACAGATGGGTGTCTTCTTCACCAGGTCCTGATTTCCATCCTCCTCTTTGCAAATGATATTGTCCTTATTGCCTCCTCCCAAGAAGGCTTTCAGAGAAGGCTGGATTCTCTCGCAACTTTTTGTGACTGGAAGTATCTAAATGTGAACTTGGGTAAAACCAAAGTGATTATCTTCAATGGAGTAAAGAAAACCTCGGACTACCACTTCCTATTTAAAGGAGAAGAGATCGAGATGGTCAACACTTATACATAATTGGGAATTCAGTTTTTAGGGCCTCGCTTCAGCCTGCGGACAGCCCTTCAACCTCGGACCAACAAAGGGTATCGCTCCCTAGCCCTTCTGGAGAGGCAGTGTTTTCGGCACCATTTCCAGGACATCTCGTCCAAAATGAGCATCATGAACACTTTGATTCGCCCCATAGTGCTTTACGGCTCAGAGATTTGGGGTCCTCTCCTAGAGTCAGACTGGGCTTCAGCGGAGCGGATCCAGACCCTCCTGTTGTGCTGTTTCATTAGGTGCAAGCAGACAATTCCTCAGCACATCATTCTAGCAGAGTTTGGGGCTCAACCTTTCTGCCTAGAGGTGATTTTCAGGTTAGTGTCGCTCCTACACAGGCTTTGAGGCTTTGGCAGACGAAAGGAAGGGTCGTGACAAATACCCATATTTAGCATATTGCTCCTTGGAGAACATCGCATGTATGCAGACAGGCTGCTCCAAATGTTGGTACACCGGTGTCAGAGCTTCTCGAGGCTTCAGGAATCCAGATTGACCATCTCCCTCCTTTTCAGTACTCTGCGAATGCTCCAGGCCACCTCCTTCCCAATCAACGAGAGCTGAATAAAATCACTAAGGAGGATATTTACAGACGATACATTCAGACTACATGGACCAATCCTCCCAATGGGTTGCGTCCAAAAATGGCCTTCTACGTGGAGCATTGCCTGGAGATTAGGGATGGGCTAATCATCAGACCCCAGCACACATTCTAGCATTGGATGCATGCCCTTAGAATCCCCCTTGGGCAGCTCAGAGTTGGGTCTCTCAGACTCCGGGTGGAGACAGATCACCACATCGATAGGGCAGATAGGATTTGCTAGCTCTGTCACTTATAGGAGATCGAGACAGAGACACACTTCATCTTCGGATGCCCTGCTTACTACGAGATTCGAGGTCGTTTCCATTGTCTCTTCAGGTCTTCTCAAACTTTGACCAGCTTCCTCAGATATGTTGACCCGAGTTGCCTTGCACTTTATCTCTAGGAGGCCTTCAGATTTCGGGCCCGCCTTCTTCAGCCCCCCACCAGATCGGACACCACGCAGAAGATCACGGACTTCTTTAGGGCGCTACCATTAGTGCGGGGCACCAAAAGAGCCATTGACTGACCCACAGACACTGAGACCAGATCGGTGCGGTCCTGAGGGGGTCGACCCACCAGACTGCACCAGAACTCTAGGATTGGATCCACCCTTGGGAGGCACCCTTGAACCTCCAAGCGACAGTAGAGATAACCCAGTATGCCCACAAGACAGTAAACTTTGACAAGCTTCTCTCAGTTTTCTTCTCTCGACCTCGGATGTAAGGAGTAGGAACAGGACAGGAGACTCCTTGCCCCCACTTTTTCTTCTTCTCCTTTGTGTCATCGCAATGCTTTGTTTCGAAGCTGAGAGCTTCTAGCTTCTACATTTACATTTACTTGGATTATAGATGTATTTTCTGCTTTTTAATAGAAATGTTAAAGGAGACTGTTTGGTCCACCGGCTGGGCATGTTGTAATCATTGTAACTGACAGTCCCGTTGACCTATTATGGTCATTTGTTGGACATTAATAAAATTATCTTATCTTATCTCCTCATGGACCTTCACCCCATCAACACCAACGATATGCCTTAGGTAGAGCATTTTTGTCAAACCAAACTCGTGCTTGGATAGCTTGGCATAAAACTGTTGCTCCTCCAGAATGCGTAGTTGTTGGACATTAATAAAATTATCTTATCTTATCTCCTCATGGACCTTCACCCCATCAACACCAACGATATGCCTTAGGTAAAACCAAACTCGTGCTTGGCTAGCTTGGCATAAAACTGTTGCTCCTCTAGAATGCGTAGTACCTACTCCAAGTGCTGGAGGTGCTCCTCCCATGTCCAACTGTAAATCAAAATGCCATCGAAGAAAACTAGCACAAACCTCCTTAACTGTCCTCGGAAGACATGGTTCATGCATGACTGGAAGGTGGTTGGAGCGTTGATCAGCCCAAATGGCATGACCACAAAATCGAAGTGCCCATAGTGGCACGGAAAAGCTGTCTTAGGTATACCTTGATCCCTCACCTTCATCTAGTGGTACCTTGAACGCAGATCAATCTTAGAGAAGTACTTTGCTCCTTTAAGCTCATCCATCAACTCATCTATGCGGGGAATGGGGTACTGGTTCTTTAGCATCTTCTGGTTGAGGGCCTAGTAGTCAATGCAAATACGAAGGGTTCCATCCTTTTTCCTCACCAGTACTACTGAAGAAGCAAAGGGACTAGAACTTGGCTTGATATGGCCCAATGTTAACAACTCCTGAATGGCCTTCTCCATCTTGTCCTTATAAGCCTTGGGATGCCTATAAGGGGTGGTAATCACTGCCTGCACACCCGGCTCCAACTCAATAGTGTGCTCAAATCCCCTGTTTGGTGGCTGCCTTGGTCGAATGTCCCCAAACACTACTGCGTATCTGTCCAACAAAGCCTATATGTCTGGTGGTGGTGGTTGAGCCTGTCCCCCAGCCTCTGAAATCCATAGCTCAACTGCCCATGCAATGTCCCCATGTCGCAGATCTGCCTCCATCCTGTGGGCCGAGACTGTCTAAGGTGGATAAGATTGCATCCCTCTCCAAACTACCAGTTTGCCATCCGGCCCAATGAACTCAATCTTTGGCTTCCTCCAATCTGTCGTGACTCGCCCAAGGGAATACAGCCCCTAGACACCCATCACCACGTTGGTGTCTGGCACATCGACCACAAAGAAATGGTCCGTCATCGAATACCCCCATAACTACTATCAAGGAAGGCACATATCGAGTGCACTTATTGTAGTGTTACCTGGTACTAGGACTGAAAAGCCCTCGAACTCAGCCATGGTGAGGCCCCTCCTTTGAACCAACTGGGCATCTATGAAATTGTGGGTAGCCCCACTGTCAACTAGGATTGACACCCTTTGCCCCTGTATAGTGCCTCTAATCCTCAATGTCAAAAAATTGGGAATCCCACATAAGGAAGCAAGGACTCCCCTCGCTGGGGCAAGGGATACCCCACCTTGTGGAGGTGGTGGTGGTGGCTCTCTATCTGCTGGACTCTCACCATCTGCCACACCACAATCTTGCTCCACCTTGTCCTCCTGGTCACTGTCAGAAAAAACCTCAATATAGTGTGCTCTACCGACAGTGCACCGATGGCCTGGTGCCCAGGGCTTCCTGCATGTGAAGCACAACTTCCTCCTCTTGAGGTCTTTTCGTGTCTCATTATCTAGTTGCCCCCTCCACTGTGTGGTCCTCTAAGGTGGAGGTCTAATCTCATGCCTCTTTTGTGGAAAAGGGGTCCATGTAAGAAAAGGTGCTCTAGTCTTGGGGATGACACCTTGTAGATCTTTGGTGCACAAAACTGCTTCCTGCAGCGTGGAGGGTCTGCGTGACTTCACCAGTCCACGCAGGGGCTGAAGTAAGCCCTTAATGAAGGTGTACACCCTCCTAGCCTCTAATAGATCCGGAACCATCATTGATATTGCAAAAACTGTATGATGTACTGCTCTGGGTTGCCTGTTTGGCACAATTGGGTCAGCTCTCTGAAATGGGCCTCTGGATCTCTCTAGTCAAAATGCTCCACCATCCTCCTAATGAAGTCCTCATAAGAAGTCACATTGGCATGCCCTAAGGTGGCCAAGCCATGAAACCACCAGCCATGGGCTTCCCTCTCCATGGTGCAGCGTGGCCATCTTATGGCTTCCTGTTCTGTCATCCGGTTGAGTTGGAAGTAGGTGTCCATCTTCTTAACCCAAGCCCTAGCGGTGCACTTGGCAGTGCCATCGAAAGTAGGGAAGTACATCCTCCCTATGTGTGAAAATTCTATTACTACAACAACTGATTTACTTTTCCTACTTATTTCACCATAAGTTATTCATGAAATTACTTCAATAAACATTAAAATAAATACTGTTGCAGATATCACATCGTAATACAAAAACAAACATATGCACAAGAGTCAACACATTGACATAGTTATTTTGGACTAATGTCCCCGGAAAAACCCAATGTGGGAAAACCGGCGCAACAAGGGAGGATTTTATTATTCAACAATTTTCTAGTACAACAAGGTGCCAAACCGGCTTACCCACAAATAGATAAATTTTCTAGCACTTCTTCTGAACCCAACGTCAGTCCTACTGACCTCTGCATGACTTGAAACCCTTTGCGTCAGCCTGTTGAGACTCTGTGCAGCCTCTCTGGTCTTCTGCGTCACTCGTGCAGCCTCTGCATGGATGATGCAGGCCCTGTTGGCTCTGCGTGGCCCCCTCTGGCTCTATGTCTACCTTTTTTGCCTCTGTGCTGATCTCCCATCTCTCTGTTCTGTACTTGCTGCGCCCTGATTGCTCTCGAGACCACTGGTTCAATTTCTCAACGAACCCTACTCCAGAAATTGAACTGTCTGGTCTCCCTCAGTGTGTTCTACAAGTGACCCTCAAGCCTCCTCTTATACTTTTCTCGTTGACAAATCAACGGCCGAGATTAAGTCCCTAATCAACGGCTAAGATTAGATTTGGTTTGATCCATGACTTTTGGACCATTCTAACACAGTGTTATTTTTCCCTAAGTTTAGACTTAGGGACTCCATTTAAAAATATTAATTATTTTAATATCTCCCAAACTGTTTAGAATCTGCCCAAACCCTTTCTGGGTATTGGAGATCTTATGTGCCTTAGCCTCTCCACCAATTTTCGTGGCTAGATCACATATGATGCTACCCCAAATCAACACTCCCTCTTAGCGAGGACTGTGCTCTAGTAATACTCCTCACTAAGTATCACTCTGATCATCCGACATCAGTCCCTGTGCTGATGCTAAGCCTCCCTGCCCAACATCCTCTACACTACTGCATACTGTACTACTGCCCATGACTCTGCTACTGCCACTGTTGCAATTGTACGACAACTGCCTCTGCATCTGTGTTGCTGCTGGTCCTTTCTCCCAACACTGCATCTGCACTATAAATCCCTCTGCATCTGTGTTGCTGCTGGTCTATTCTCCCAACATTGCATCTACACTGCAACTCTCTCTTCATTCATGCTACTATCATACTCATTTCTACTTCTGAAAGGGGTTCTTTACCATCCCCATCTTTTCCCTGAAGTAGTCAAATTATGACTTTCCAAGGGCCTTGGTGAGGATCTGCCACCTATTCTCCTGTAGGAGTGTAGCTCAACTGTATAGCTCCTCATTGGACACAATCTCTAAAAAAGTGACACCGGATATCAATATGCTTCGACCTATCATGAAACAATGGATTCTCAGAGAGTTTGATGCAACTCTGATTATCACACATGATCCTGGTCGCTTCCATATTTCTTCTGAATAGGTTCACCAACAGTTTTCTAAACCATATGGCCTCACATGAAGCTGTCCTTGCTACCATATATTCTGCCTTAGATGAGCTTAGAGCCATGGAGTTTTGTTTCCTACTACACCAGGAGGTCATTCCTGATCCAATGTTGAAAAAGTACCCAGAGGTACTTTTCTGATCCACTAAACTTCCTTCCCAATCCGCATCAGTAAATCCACTCAACCTAATATCCTTCCCCTTGGTGTATAAGAGCCCATAATCATTTGTCCCCTCTAAATACCTGAGAACATGTTTGGCTGTTGCCCATTGTGCCCTCTTTGGTTCCACCATGAACTGACTAAAGGTGTTGACAGCATAGCAAATATCTAGCCTAGTATTGACCAGATACATCAAGGACCCTATGAACTACCGGTATAGGGTGGGATTGACATCCTTGTCTTTTGATGCATCAATATTCTTCCAGTTGGTGATCATTGGCATAGCCAAAGGTCTACAGTCTCCCATCTCGAACCTTTTCAGGATTTTTGTAGCATACCTCCCTTGCTCAAGGAAGATTTCTCCTTTCTGCAGCCAAACTTCCAACACTAAGAAGTAGTGCATTCATTCCAGAACCTTCATATCGAACTCTGTGGCTAGATTCTTCTTGCAGTCCTTAATGAGTCTGGATGATCCTGTCAGAAAGAGATCATCCACATATAATACTAAGATAAGCGGCTTGTTCTCTACGACCAGATAGTAGAGATTCGGATCCGCGTCACTCTTGACAAACCCCATCTTCTGCAAGTAGCCATCTATTCGACCATACCATGCTTTCGGTGCCTGCTTCAGCCCATACAAGGCTTTCTTCCATTTGCATACATGAGACTTCTTCTCATGAGTTTCAAGGCCCTCCGGTTGTTCTATGTATACCTCTTCTTATATTACCTCGTCAGAAATGTCGTCTGGACATCCATCTAATGGATCTCCCATCCCATTTGGGCTACAAGAGATATCACGATCCTAATAAGATGTATACCTGGCTACCGGGGCGAAGGTTTCCTCATAGTCAATCCCTTCCTTTTGAGCATACCCCTTAGCCACAAACCTAGCCTTGTATTTCTCAACACTATCGTCTGCAACATATTTGATCTTGTAGATCCATCTTGAACCTACCACAAACTTGTCTTGAGGCCTTGACAACACCTCCCAGACATCGTTCATTATTATGGAGTTATACTCCTCTACCATCGCATCTAGCTAGAGCTGATGCTGAGCTGCCTCCTTGAAACTGGTAGGCTCTCCATCCTGAGCTACTAACGCCTGATATCTGTCTGGCTGTTTTTGCTCCCTCTTACTGTTCCTTGGCTCACCGATGAAGTTTTCTGCATCATGCAGAATCTGACGAAGTTCCCTGCTAGTTCTTCCTTTGCCAGCAGGTGCTTCTATTCGCTCCTCCTCCTCCCTGAGAATCTTCCTGACCTGAGGAAGAATTCTTCACTTCTGTTGGTTGAAGAGGCATGACCAACGGATCCTCTTACTATTGCTCCTCGGAGGGCATTTCGCGAGATCTTCTGAAAGCTCTGCCCTCCATGAAATTTACATCTCGTCGCTGTACTACCTTTCTGCTCCCTGGAAGATAGATTTTGTATGCCTTACTGTTCTCGATATATCCCAGCAGATATCCCTTTCTTCAGTCTGATCCAACATCTTCCTCTTTTCTTCGGGTATGCGATAATATGCTAAACTCCCAAATATCTTGAAATGACTGACTTCAGGCGTCTTCCTAGTGAAGAATTTCTCTGGACTAATCTTGCCCAATGCTCGATGAGGAGTCTTGTTCTGAACGTAGACAATTGTGTTGCATGCTTCTGCCCACAAGAATTTTGGCATACCATGATCATATAGCATGGCCCTAGCCGCTTCTACAATAGTCCTGTTTTTCCTTTCTCCCACCCCATTCTGCTCTTGATTGTGGGGAGCTATCCACTCTCTTCTGATGCCTTCCTTAGCGTAATAATCAGTGAAATCCTTATCGACATAGTCTCCACCATTATCTGAGTGGAAAACTTTTATTTTCTTCTTAGTCAAATTTTTCACCAGAGCCTTGAACTCCTTGAATCGACAGAAAACCTCATCCTTGGTTTTCAGAAAAGAAATCCAAGTTTTCCTTGAGTGGTCATCAATGAAGGTAAGGAAATACTCGACACCATTGAGAGCTTTGACAGACATAGGTTTGCAGATATCTGAGTGTATCAATCCTAGTACACTCTTGGCCCTGTGTTTGCTCCTAGGAAATGGCGCCTTAGCATACTTTCCTAAAGCGTATCCCCTGCATACATCATCTCGTTCCGTACTCAAATCCGGAACTCTTGTTACAGTGCACCTGAGAATTCTCAAAGCTCCATGGTGCAAGTGACCCATCCTCCTGTGCCATAGTTCGTTCAGGTCCTTGTCCCCATAATTGCCTATTAGTGCCATTGGTGATTCTAGTTGTAATCTATACAACCAATTACTTTTGATCCCAATCTGCACTTTCTTTTTCTAGCACGGGTGTTTGACGTATACCTTTTCCTTGATGAAGTAGACGTCATAGCCCTTGCCTTGTAGTTGTGACACGGAAAGTAAGTTCATCCCCAATCCTGGTACATGCAGCACATTTGTGGCACGGAACTGCTCTCTTGATTCTGTCTGAAAAAATATGGTACCCTTCCCTACTGGAGTACACTTTGCCTTGTTCCCCATGGTGATCTAAAAGTTCATCTTCTCTTCTCGATATTCTAAGAAACACTCCCTGATTCCTGTCATATGCCACGAGGCTCCACTGTTTATATATCATACTTCTGATGATGCAACACTAGTGATGCACGCCACTTCTTCTTCCAGCTTGGAAGCCAATATAGAGAAATCGAAATCTCTTTCTCTTATGCAATCTTCTGAAAATCTACATGAGTCCCCTGAGGTGGATGCCTCTGCATCGTGGTCTCGACCCATAACTGATTTTCCTTTTCTGTCTCTAATTACTCACTCTGATTCCATGTGAAAATTCTATCACTGCAACAAATGATTTACTTTTCCTACTTATTTCACCATAAGTTATTCATGAAATTACGTCAAATAAACATTAAAATAAATGTTGCTGCAGATATCACATCGTAATACAAAAACAAACATATGCACAAGAATCAACACATTGACACAGTTATTTTGGATTAATGTCCCTGGAAAAATCCAATGTGGGAAAATTGGTGCAGCAAGGGAGGATTTATTATTCAACAATTTTCTAGTGCAACAGGGTGCCAAACTAGCTTACCCACAGATAGATAAATTTTCCAGCACTTCTTCTGAACCCAGCATCAGTCCTACTGACCTTTGCGCAACATGAAGCCCTCTGCGTCAGCCTATTGAGACTCTGTGTAGCCTCTCTGGCCTTCTGCGTCACTCCTGCAGCCTCTGCGTGGCTCCCTCTGGCTTTGCGTCTGCCTTTTCTGCCTTTGTGCTGATCTCCCGACTCTCTGTTCCGTACTTGCTGCCTCTTGACTGCTCTCCAGACCACTGGTTCAATTTCTCAACTAACCCTACTCCAAAAATTGAACTTAATGGTCTCCCTCAATGTGTTCTCCAAGTGACCTTCAAGCCTCCTTTTATACTTTTCTTGTTGACAAATCCACGGCCGAGATTAAGTCCCTAATCAATGGCTAAGATTAGATCTGGCTTGATCCATGACTTTTGGAACATTCTAACATAGTTTTATTTTCCCTAAGTTTAGACTTAGGGACTCCATTTAAAAATATTAATTATTTTAATATCTCCCAAATTGTTTAGAATCTGCCCAAACCCTTACTGGGTATTGGAGATCTTATGTGCCTTAGCCTCTCCACCAATTTTCCTGGCTGGAGCACATCCGATGCTACCCCAAATCAACACTATGGTCCTCTGCAGCTTGTAGTTCTGGGTTCCTTGCCCTTCATAACCCTTGTTCTTCTCACTCTGCTTGATCTTACAAAAATCTCTGAAAGAGAGGGCTTCCTTAAAGTCTGCATCCATAGACTACCACTCTCTGAAATAGTCTCCCATTTGAATGGGGCCTTCACACCTTGCAGGTTCGATTTGTGCCACTGGTACAAAAGAAGGCAGTGTAGCACGAGTTCGCCCACTGGCTAATGGGTGTTGCGCTGCTGGTGAGGGATAATCGAATCGCTAAGAACCCCAAAAGTTTCCCCAAACACAAACCCTCTAGGAGTGGTCCTCTCTCTGTTCTACGACTTGATCTCTTCCAGTATATCTTTCTGACCCTTGGCTAAGTCATTCAGGGCCCTCAAGAGGCTGTTGAAAGCCATCTCTTCCATGCTCTTGGGTTCCACCATGTCCTCCTCTTCTACCACTGCTTTCCCTCTGTCCTCCGTGTCTGGAGCAATCTCTAGCTCTCTTTCCCTGCTCCGGTACGTATTCCTTCGGTAGATGATGTTTTGTTGGTCCCCTTCTCTCATAGGAGACAATCCCCATAGCTGATCCAAGAACTAGGCTTTGATACCACTGTAATGATCCTAAATAGGAATACAAGTGACATAAAGCAAATAATCCTCGCAACAGAATATAAAAATGAAATACACATTAAACACTCATGGAAATGCTGCAAATAAGGAACTACTAAGCCATTTTATTACTTTTCTGAAGGCAATATACAATGGATAATAAGATGGTGCACCTGGACTTGTCTCAATGGACAAGCATGACCAAACCTAGGTGAGAAAATGGTTGAACTGACGATTGTCCTATTGCTGCACCAATTTGCACTGCGCTCCCTAGAAAACTGCCTTTCTTATGAAGTTCGAATGGCTGAAAGGTCCACTTCCTATGCCCAGAAAATTATGTGCTTTTAACCTCGAAATCCTTGGCCTAAACCCAGAAAAACCCACGAAGGATTTTGGCTAGTTTAGAATTCTGAAATTTGACACCCATGGAGCCCAACTTCAGCTGCAACTGCGAAACTCGGCCTACTAGAAATCACCTATAAATCCTCTCGGAAATGGTCCCAAAGTGTTGGATGAACCCCTACTATCAAATCCCTAACTTCCAGGATGGGCTTTCGTCCTATGTCACATGCCCCTAAACTCCACGAAAATTGTTGGAATGGCCTCCGCACTGTCGACAAGCCCAACAATTGGAACTGCTAGGATGTTGGCTCTGCTGGCTCCAAAACTCACCAAGAATGTTGGGCTATTGTTGCTCTCTCAGTCCGCTAACTCTCTCGGAAAATACTTGATCTCTGATGGCTCCAAACTCCCCCTACGTATTCAACAGCGACCCAGAAATACACACTCCTTGTTCTAGCTGAATGGTAGTGTTGTAACACACCCACAAAACTCTTGAAATACTTATGGAACTGCCTCTCTAGGGAAGGCATGGAAGGTCCCCCGAAGTAGAGGTTGAATCTTCTGCTTGAGAAATTCATGGCTAAACAATTGGTTGAATCAACTAAACAGCAGAGCGAACACTCAAGTTTGTTTGCACGATGTAAGAATGAATCTAAAATGAGAGCTTCTTCCTCCTTATGACTTCTTGGGCCTCCCTTGCCTCATGTGGGCCCCTCCGTCCACCCATTTGACTTCCCTCCAAGCCATTCGAATGGCCCAGTCTGAATTCTCATGTGGGTGGCCACTACATTCCACTAGCAGCCAAATAAAGTCGAATTTCCTCCTAAGTCCCTAAGTCGAAAATGATGGGTTCTCTTCCTTAGCCAAAATTGTGTAGCAGCACCCTATTACAAATGTATTTGAGAAGGGACATGACAAAGAAGCTTTTGTAAGTGATCAATCTTGAAGAAAACCCTATATCTGCAATTTATTTTGCTTATCCATGACTAAGGGTTCCCATATGAAAGAAAAAAACAAATTAGATGGAGCTACAAACTTTAGGGCTTGGAAAACAAGGATTGATCTTCTTCTTGCAAAAGAGTATCTCTTGGGCATTATGAAGGGCAATATCATTGAACTTGAAAAGGATGAAGAGAAATCAAAATTTGAAAAGATGACATTGCAACTAGAAGTACCATTGTAGATTCTAACAGAGATCATTTGATCCTATATATTGCAAATCTTGACACTTCAAAGAAAATGTATGATGCCCTAGTTGGTCTATATACTATCGACAATATTGGTCAAGCAGTGAGTTTGAAGAATGAGCTTCGTGATATTAGAATGACAAGGAATGACACTATAGCCTAGTTGGTCTATATACTATCAACAATATTGGTCAAGCAGTGAGTTTGAAGAATGAGCTTCGTGATATTAGAATGACAAGGAATGACACTATAGCCTCATATTTTATGAGGATTTCTCAATTGAGAGATCAACTTCAAGCAATCAATGAAATCATTACTGAAAAAGAATTAGTGACTACAACACTTAATGGTTTACCTGAATCACGGGACTCATTTTCATTAGGAATATGTGCGAGAAAAGAAGCTCCAAAGTCTCATGAACTATGGACCATATGTACTCAAGAAGAAGGAAGGCACATGTCAAGAGGGAGGATTCGAAGATCCGAAGAAGGTGACTCTTAGGCATATGCAACATATTTCAATAAGGTTGGAGGAAGAAAGAAGTTTGGCTTTCAAAGAAGAAATGGAGGAAGAAGATTCGTTGCTCAAGGAAAGAGGGACATGTCAATGGTTCAATGTTATCATTGTCACGAATTTGGTCACTATGGAAGCGATTGTCCTGAAAGATCGAATGATAGAAGGAGGAAGGGAAGCCAACATGCTACCATGACTAACTTGGATGAACTTCCAAAGAAGCCTATGAATGAAAATCCAGGTAATAAAGACTTCTTCTATTTTTCCGCCCTTACTAGTTATGTTGTAGATAGTGAAGACTTGTGCTAGTAGATAGTGGTGCCTCAAGGCACATGACGGGAGATCGAGACAACCTCATAAGTCTAATGGAAAGAATATTATCATAAAAGCTGGAACTTGGAGAGAACAATAGTTATGCAGTTAAAGGCATTAGGAAGACATCCATTGAGCTAGAATCAGATCATAATGTTCATCTTAGCAACATATTATGTGTTCCATGTTTAAAGAGGAATTTGGTTTCCATTTCATGCTTGGAAGACAAAGGCGATAGAGTAACATTCGTTAATGCAAAGTTCTTGTTTGGTCCTAATGCTCTAGTATAGATTATGTCAGAGTAATTGGTGTTCGTGAAGGAAGGTATTATAGACTTTTGAAACAACCTACTCAAGTACTTGTACATAATGACATTAATCCATGTGAGCTTTGGCATAGAAGATATGCTCGCCTTCACTATAAAGCTTTGCTAGCCTTAAAGCAAATGGTTGCAAGTGTTCCAAATTTGTTGGATGAACATGGAGTATGTAAAGGATGTGTGCTTGGGAAGAATGTCAAGAAGCCTTTCCCAAGAAGTGAAAGTAGATCTAAGGAAATCTTATATCTAGTTCATTTTGATATATGAGGTTTGATGCCAGTGAAATCTCTTGGAAGCTTTTTGTATTATGTAATCCTTATTGATCATCTCTTTTGCAAGACATGGATTTACTTCATGAAGATGAAAGATGAAGTATTTGGCAAGTTCCAGGAATTCAAGGTTGAAGTAGAAAACCTGAAGGGAAAGAAGATCAAGATCCTGAGATCTGAAAATGGAGAATATACCTCCAAGAAGCTCTTTTCCTTTTGTAAAGAAACTGGGATTAAGAGGGAGTTGATAGTCCCTTACAATCCACAACAAAATGGAGTTGCGGAAAGAAAGAATAGAACTATTGAATAATTTGTTAAAGTGATGATGCACGATCAAGACCTGCCTATGTTTCTATGGAGTGAAGCATCTATGACAATTGTCTACATTCAAAATAGAAGTCCTCATCAAATTTTGGAAGACAAGAGTCCTGAAGAAGCGTTCACCAAACAAAAACCTCAAGTCAATCATTTAAGAATATTTGGTTGTCCTGTGTATATTCATGTACCTAAAGATAAGAGAAGGAAGTTAGAAACTTCAGGAAATAAAGAAATATTTATTGGATATAGTGAGTCATCAAAGGCATATAGAATATATGTTCTAGGACAAAAACATGTTGAAGTTTGTAGGGATGTGACTTTTGATGAGAATGTGGCTTATTGGAAATCTAAGGAAGTTCCCATGGACTCTAATGAGGACGAAGAACATGAAGTTCCCAAGAAAGAAGAAGATTTTGGTACATCAAAATCTTTAGAACATCCCATTGATCATCATGAAGAACCAGAAGGATCTAATGATCCAGTGGACTTGGTTGTTGTTCCTGAAATCAAGAAGATGTTAGCTTTGCTAAAATCCTCTTTGCAGGAAGCAGAAGGACATGCAGCACCACGTGGCTCCTTCAGGGAAAGCAAGAGGCCAAAGAGGTATTCTGGATATGCAACTTTAACGATTAATTTTATTGATGTTGAACCTTCCACTTCTGAAGAAGCAACTAGCCAGCAAGTTTGGAAGGATGCAATGTTGGAAGTTTACTAATCAATTATGAAGAATGATATATGGGAAAATTGTGCCTAAACCTAAAGGAAAATCGGTGGTGTCCTCCAATATACAAGATCAAACATGTAGTGGGTGGAAGTATTGACAAATGCAACGCAACGTTTGTGGCTAGAGGGTTCTCCTAGAAAGATGGAGAAGACTATGATGAGACATTTGCTCCAGTTACTAGGTACACTACCATCAGATCTATTATTTATATTGCTTCCTCTATGGGTTGGAGTTTACATCAGATGGATGTAAAGATTGTTCTTCATAATGGTGTAATTGAGGAAGAAGTGTACATTGAACAACCTCAAGGTTTTGAGGTGCATGGAAGAGAGTCTCATGTTTACAAATTGAAGAAAGCCTTGTATGGACTTAAGCAAGCACTAAGAACTTGGTATACATGAATTGATAATTATCTGACAAGACTTGGTTTCTCCAAGAGCGATGTTGATCCAAACTTGTACTTTAAGATTGAGAAAAATCAACTTGTGATTCTATTACTATATGTTGATGTCTTATTTCTGACAAGTGTGAAACATCTCATTATTCGGTGTAAGAAAATGTTGATAATATCAGAGATATTCAAAAATATCGCGATATTTTTGGCAAAATGATATATTGCTGAGTAAATATCGCGATATTTTCAAAATATTGGCAAAATATTGCCATATTTTGAAAATATCGGCTATTGTTGAGTTTAACCTTCTGTGATTCATATCAAGTTTTTTGAGAAGATTCTTCGGCGTAAATCACATTCAAATGCATTTGTCGACGCGTTTCGAACCAACGAGTGTGGTTTATCATCAGGACAAGTTGAAGATTCAGATCCAAGTTGCATGTTAAATAGACAGAGCAGAACATCCAATGGCTAAATTTGACAAGGCAATGACTATATTGAATTGGTCAGCTAGAATGGTTAACAACTATATTTGACTAGGAAAAGACTAATTGGACTTGACCAAGGGATATGGACAGGATTTTTTTTTTTTTTTTTTTTTTGTTGTAATGCCTATTATCATTTTAAAATCTAAATTATTTAATGGGAAATAATTATATATTGAATTGACCTATATTTAAGTAAAATAAATAAATCTTTAGTTCGTTAGTTAGAATCAAATATAAATTAGATAATGTATTTATTCCTCTAAAAATTAAATGTATATATAAGATATATAATTAAAAATTACATAATTAACTACTTATTAAACTAACTGTAAGTTAGTTTTGATTATATTAAATTAAAAGGGGGCAATATTAAATTTACATAACTATTTAGTATATGTAAAGCTAGCAAAGCCCAAGTGATGAAAGAAAGTCCCCAAGTGCTGCTAGTTGATCCCTCTATGGCTCTACATTGATCTTCCCAGGGAACTACATTGTTGGCTGCAAGAAATGGCTAGTAGGGCCTCTTCCAGGCTGGAAAATTAACCATGGGCTTTCCTCCATTAACCCACAAAACCCACGAAGGAATTGGCCAAATATTGACCTCAAAATTTCGGCCCAATTTCCCCAAGCTCTTCTAGCTATTGGGTATTTCGACCCACCTGTAAACACTGTTGTTAATGTTGAGAATTCAATAGGGCAAAGAATATGTTAATTCTCTTAACTTGATAACTGTCTTTGTTACCTTTTTCTTATTAGCTTTGTTCGTTATTATTCCAATGTGCAATACATCAAACAACTACCAAAATAATAAGAACAATGGCATAGTATATAGACTGCAAGCCAGGGCCAAAACCCCTCCTCTTGAGGGGAAAACCCATAAATCTCTTCTTATCTTTCAGATCTTTCAATTGACGAATAACATGGCCTAGACTCAGACAAATACCCTCCAAGATCAAGTTTACCATGACCTCCTGTTGCAATATTTTCAACCTCCTAGTAGATCTGAAATTCTGCCACCCAGCAACTGCTACAACTACTGTTGCTTCTCTAGGAGACTTCGATCTCCCTCTAATAGCCTTTCTCTTGACTTTGCTTGCTTTGTCTTGAGTCTTAGGGCTACTAAGATGCCCGAAGAGACCTTCTCTTTCCTTCCCTTCTCTTCTGCTTCCAAAATTGAACCACAAGAGATCCCAACAAAAACCCTAATGTTAATTTATGGTATTTTCTATGCTTAAGAGCAATTTACTTCAAATCTTCTTATTAGTCCAATGTCAATTTCCAGTATAGCAATCACATTAACATGATAGTAAATGTAGATAGAACATAAATGTAAACAACAGAAGATAAGCCAAGACAAGAGACATAAGAAGTGGCACCACCAAGGGACAAACCCCAATGCGGGAAAACCCTTTAATCAATTCTTCTATATTCTTCAATAATTCAGCAGAGAGAGAGAGAGTACAATATCACAAACCTGTGATTTTACAACAGCAGTAGTATAATCCAAATCAGCAGGTCAAAGCTGGTCAAACAGCTCCCAAGTGACCTCAAGACAACCTAGGAAAACTCAGCCTCCAACAGCAATAGAAAGCAGCCCAAAACAATCCACGCAAGTAGGTCAAACAATGTTAAATTATTGTCTGTTCTATGCTTAGAGCAGTTTACTTCCATTCTTATTAGCCATTGATTAGCAATCACATATACATTGGGTAAAGTGCAGATAGAACAATAAACGATCAATAGAAAACAAGCCAAGACAAGAGAACAAGATGTGGTGGCTAGCCAAGGACGAACCCCAATGCGAGGAAACCCTTTGATCAAATCTTCTTTTATCTTCAATAGTTCAGCAAAGAGAAATAGTACAAAATCAGAATTCTGTAATTTTATATCAGCAGCAGCAAACCCTAGATCAGCAAAGTCAAACTTAGTCAAACAAGATGAAATTGACCTCCAATATGCTTGGTCAATTTCCCGATCATCTAGTCCTTGAATAGCCTGAAGAAGCAGCGCATCACTGAAGTCAACCTACTGCCCCAAACTAGGGCAGTCAACGCTGGTCAAACCAGAGGTCAGATTACCTCGGCTTGCGTGCCAAAATCTGCGGCCTGTCTAGGAGAGGTAGCCACACCAAAACCGCACTCTTCTAAGGTCAACGTTGGTCAAAGAGACCTTTTGTAGCCTCGGTCAAACTCTGTCAATGCAGTCAACTATTTTTGTGTCCTTTTTCTTGCGTCCTCCTTCAGCCTGCGTCCTCTTACTTCCCACGTGAGAGAGATCCACTTCCTTGTGTGTACCCAATATGCAAGGAGAGAGAGAAGAATGTCAGAGATGAGAGGAGTTGAAAATGAATCAACCTCACTTGTATTTATATGATTTGCTGGGCATGTGTGCCACACATTTAGCCGTTGGCCGACCTTGACAATTTGTCAAGTAAATACAAATAAATTCATATCTCCATAAATACTTGTCGAAATCGGATGATCTTTAGATCAATCCTACGCCTCTCGACAAGAGGAATCTAGGAAAAATATCAGTTGCCATAAATAAGATGACCCACATGAAGTTTGGCCCTAGTTTCCTATTTTAACACTCCCTCTCAACTAGAGAGAACTCCATTTGCTAATCCGTCTCACCGTCGGTACTGTCCCAGCCATCAAATGCACTGCCTTGCACTGCTTGGCTCTGCTCTGTTGAACTATGAAGAAGAAGGGAGGATCGAGGATGTATCATACCATCCTCCACTGACCCGAAGTCAGTCTCAGAGTGTGTCAACCACTCTCACTAATCCCAGATCAATGAAGGTCATCCTAGCATAGGGAGTACAGTAGATACAACGATGCATCCATTGATAGTACTACTAATGGTCCCTAACCCAATTTCCCTACTCATTGATCAGATGAGAGGTACTTCCCATGAGTCCTAGATTGCATGGGTAGAATGCCTCGACAGGAAAACTAATCATCTTGCCCATAGGAGAACGAATCATCCTGTCCAACAGTCACCACAGGAGAACTAATCATCCTGGCCCACAGCTGAACTAATCATCCTGTCCCACAGTCTCCACGGGGTGTCACAGGGGAAGGTCGAATCTTTCACCTCGTACTTAGCGGCTAGCGCACCACCAGCGGATGGTGAGTCGCCCTGTGGTCGCATGTCGCTCCAAGAAGTACCATGCACCCCCTTGGAACTCCCAGAGCTCAATATATGCATCATACCTGACCCTCATAAGAGGGTTTCTCAATGACACCATGTCGTTTTCGGAAAGTCAAGAATTTGACCTTTCCCACGGGCTTCGTCAAAATGTCGATGACCTGTTCATATGTACCGATGTGTTGGAGCCTTATTGCTCCCCGCTATACCATACCTCGAATATAGTGGTACTTAATATCGATGTGCTTCGAGCGATCATGAAATATGAGATTCTCTGAAAACGAGTCCCGCTCTGGTTGTCACACAGGATCACGGTAGTATCCAATGTGAATCCAATTACACTGAAGAGCTTCTGCAACCAGACTGCGTCACAAGAGGCCATACTAGCAGCAATGTATTTTGCCTTGGCAGTGCTCAAAGCCAACGACTTCTGCTTCCTGCTCATCCAGGATATTGAGGTAGATCCCAAAGAGAAACAACACTCCGAAGTGCTCTTTCGGTCCACCACACTGCTTGCCCAATCAGCATTGGTATATCCATGTAGTCTCACATCTCCGGTAGTGTATCTCAAACCATGTGTGATTGTGCCAGGAAGATACCTCAACAGATTCTTGGCACCAATCCAATGTGTGTGGTGAGGCTCAACCATATGTTGACTCAACGTGTTGACTGCAAAGCATATATCCGGACGGGAGTTCACCAAGAACATCAATGCTCCGATGAGTTGACGATACTCGGTAGCATTTCATAAAACAGGTTTGGCAGCACTATTGCTTAACTTCTTGAAGTCAAGCTCCATCGGGGTAGTCATGAGCTTGCAGTCCACCATACTGAACCTTTCCAGTATCTTCACCACATATTTTCCTTGAGCTAGGAAATCTCCCCTAGTTTCTACCAGACTTCCAGTCCTAGGAAATAGTGCATCAGTCCTAAGTCCTTCATCTCAAACTCAGAAACCAACTCCCTCTTACATTTGTGAATGAGAAGGTCTGCACCTGTTAGAAAGAGGTCGTCAACATACAACACTAGTATGAGAGGTTTGTCATCTTCAACTTTAAAGTAAAGGTTAGGGTCGGATTCTCTCCTAGTGAATCCCAACTTCATCAGGTAGCTATCGATCCTCTCATACCACGCTTGAGGTGCCTGATTCAGCCCATAGAGGGCTTTCTTCAACCTGCACACGTGAGATTCCTAATCATGAATCTCAAATCCTTCGGGTTGTTCCACATAGACTTCCTCTTTGATCGAACAATGCAAGAATGCGGTCTTGACATCCATGTGATGTAGGTTCCATCCTTGCGAAGCAGCAAAGGCTATGATCGAGCAGATGGTGGTATATCGGGCAACACGTGCAAATATCTCGTCATAGTCTATACCTTCCTTCTGAGAGAAGCCACGAGCGACAAATCGAGCCTTATACTTTTTAGCACTTCCATCAATTGCATGCTTTAAATTATGGTATGTTCTATGCTTAGAGTAGTTTACTTCTTTTCTTCTTATTCGCCATTGATTAGCAATCATATATACATTGAATAAAGTGCAGATAGAACATTAAACGATCAACGGAAAACAAGCCAAGATAAGAGACACAAGATGTGGCGGCTAGCAAAGGACAAACCCCAATGTGGGGAAACCCTTTGATCAAATCTTCTATTATCTTCAATAGTTCAACAAAGAGGAATAGTACAAAATCAAAATTCTGTAATTTTATATCAGCAGCAGCAAACCCTATATCAGCAAAGTCAAACTTAGTCAAACGAGATGAAATTGACCTCCAATATGCTTGGTCAATTTCCCGGTCATCTAGTCCTCGAGCAGCCTAAAGAAGCAGCCCATAAACAGCCCCAAAAACACAGTCAAACTGTTGTTTATTGAAGTCAACCTCTTGCCCCAAACTAGGGCAGTCAACGTTGGTCAAACCATAGGTCAGATTGCCTCGGTTTGCGTGCCAAAATCTGTGGCCTACCTAGGAGAGGAAACCACACCAAAACCGCACTCTTCTAAGTTCAATTCTTGGTCAATGCTGGTCAAAGAGACCTTGAAACGATGAGACTCCCTCCTTGGGCTGGCGCTCGAAGTCCACCAAAGCAAGGGTTGAGATTTCTGCTCGAAAACCTCTTCTGCTCAACAACACTTGCACACTTGGCTTCAGCTCAAGTGTGCTAGTCGAAGACAAATCTCAAATAATTATGAATGACCAAAATAGCTACCTCTTCCTCTTTTTTTCAAAGAGCCTCCAAAATGCCCATGTTGGCCCAATCTCGACTTTTCTCCCACCAATCTCCCTCTAATGAGTGTGTGTTTCCTTTATGGGTTGCATTTCTCTAAGGGTGGACCCCACGTACCACTAGCAACTCAATTTTTCTTTTCCTTCTCTAATGTTTGGGCTTCACTTTACTCAAAAATGCATGTGGGACCTCTAAACCTACATTTCCGCTCGAAAACCTCTTCTGCTCAACAACACTTGCACACTTGGCTTCAGCTCAAGCGTGCTAGTCTAAGACAAATCTCAAATAATTATGAATGACCAAAATGGCTACCTCTTCCTCTTTTTTTCAAAGAGCCTCCAAAATGCCCATGTTGGCCCAATCTCGACTTTTCTCCCACCAATCTCCCTCTAATGAGTGTGTGTTTCCTTTATGGGTCGCATTTCTCTAAGGGTGGGCCCCACGTACCACTAGCAACTCAATTTTTCTTTTCCTTCTCTAATGTTTGGGCTTCACTTTACTCAAAAATGCATGTGGGACCTCTAAACCTACATTTCCTAAGTGAAATTGTGAATCTATCCAAAATTGGGCAAAATTGATATTTCCCCTTAGCATTGTTGCTAAGTGGGAATATCACAGTCCTCCCCGCCAAAACGTTGCTTGTCCTCAAGCAATTGTAATGAAGGATGTTGAAGTATCTGCTCCCCCTCCCAAGTGGCATCCTCATCTGGTAGGTTCTTCAATCTGATAAAAAATTCCTTGATAGCCCTACTCCGCAAGTGCCACTCACGGGTGTCCAAAATAGCCTCTGGCTCTAGAACTAAGTGCCCCTCACCATTGATAGGAGGTAGCTCTGTAGCCATTGTCACCTGTTGCCCCAATGCCTTTTTTAGGCAAGACACATGAAAAATGTTGTGTACTCGTGTCCTTGGGGGTAGCTTTAGCTCATATACTACCTCCCCAACTCTCCTAGTGACTTGGTACGGCCTATAGAAGCGAGGCTTGAGCTTCTCGACCCCCTTCTACTTGAGTGATTACTGCTTGTACAACTCGAGCCTCAAGAAGACTAAGTCCCCAAACTCAAATTGTCGGTCTACTTGACCCTTGTCTACATAGAGCTTCTGTTGGTTTTGCACAGTCTATAGGCTATCTTTGAGAGCTCACAAGATATCTTGGTTCTCATGTATCCAATCCTTGGTCCTAGGGACCCTGCTGTCTCCAAACATCTCATCAACAAAACATAATGCATCATAACCATACAAGGCTCTGAATGGGGATATACCTATGGACATGTGGTACGTGGTGTTGTAGCAGTACTCACCCAAGTGCAGCCACTGTATCCATGCACGCTGCTGGCCCGTCACGTAGTTACGTAGGTAACCCTCTAGCCATTTGGTGACTATCTTCGCCTGCCGATCTGTCTGGGGGTGATAACTAGTGCTCGGAGTGAACTCTGTGCCCACTAGTCAAAACAACTCCTGCCAAAATCCTCCCATGAACTTGCTATCCCAATCACTGACAATGGTCTTCGAGAGACCATGGATTTGGAATACCTCCTTGAAAAACAATTCAGCCACATGTGAGGCCGAGGACGAGGTTGAGATGGCGAAAAAGTGTGAAAACTTCATCAATCAGTCCACCACCATGTATAAGCAGTCCTTGCCTTCCACTATGAGCAACGCGGTGATAAAATCCATTGACATGCTCTCCCACTTCCCCTCAGGAATAGGAAGAGGTTGTAGTATCCCTACAGGGTGTGTCTGCTCACCCTTGTTCCTTTAGCATGTGTCTCACTCTCGAATATGCCTCAGAACATCATCCTTAAGGTCCTTCCATGCAAAGCGCTCCCTGATGGTCTTATATGTCTTCGTAAACCCCTGATGCCCTGATAATGGCGAGTCATGGGTTGCTTGCATGATCTTATCCCTCAACTGGGAGCTAGGTACTAAATAAATCTAGTCCCGAAAGTAAATCACCTCGTTTATCACCCTGTATCGATCATCCACCACTGCACTGTCAAGGACCTCTCATGCAAAACAGTCCTTGGAATACTCCACCAGCCGTTGTGCCCTCCAATAAAAGCAATGCTCATCAACGAAAGGATTGCTGGCCTCCTGAACAATGCATCAGCTACCACGTTGTGCTTCCCTTTGACATACTCAATGGCAAAGTCATATGCTTAGAGTTTTCTCACCCACCTCTGTTGCCTCTCCTACAATTGCTTATGTTCCAAGAAGAACTTGAGACTATTGTGATCTGTTTTGACCCGAAACATGTTTCCCACCAAGTACTTCCTGAACTTGGCTAGCACATGCATGATAGCTAGCATCTCCTTATCGTAAATGGAGTACAATCTCTCGTGGGGTAGTAGCCTCTAGCTCTCAAAAGCTATCGGGTGCCCCCCTGCATCAAAACTGCTCCTACACCCTCCCCTGATGCATCACACTCAAGCACAAAGGATTGTGCAAAGTCAGGGAGTGCAACACCAGGCAACTGCTCATGACATGTTTGAGGCACTCAAAAGCCTCCTGTGTTGTCCACTCCAAGTTCAAACGCCCTCTTCTTCATCAAATCAGTGAGAGGAGTTGCTAACTGCGATAAGCCCTTCATGAACTTTCGATAGTAGGTACAGATGCCCACAAAACCCCTCAACTCCGTCACATTTTGGCGCTCTACCCAATGCCTGATGGCCCCGATCTTCTCCTCATGGATTCTCACACCGTCCTCTCCAATAATGTGCCCTAGATAGAGCATCTCTGTCAAACCGAACTCACACTTGGACAACTTAGTGTAAAACTATTGCTCCTTAAGAATATGCAACACTGTCTCTAGACACTGCAAGTGTTCCTCCCAGGTTCGGTTGTAGATCAATATATCATCGAAGAAAACTAACACAAACTTCCGCCACTACTCACGAAATACGTGGTTCATGCATGATTGGAAGGTTGCTGGTGCGTTGGTTAGCCTGAAGGGCATAATCAAGAACTCGAAGTGCCATGGTGGCACTTGAAAGCTGTCTTAGGGACATCCTGGTCCCTCACCCTGATCTGGTGATACCTAAAAGGCAAGTCAATCTTAGTGAAGAACTTATCCCCCCTCAGCTCGTCCATCAGCGGATTTATGCGTGGGATGGGGTAACGGTTATTCATGGTCTTCTTGTTGAGGGGTCGATAATTTATGCACATGTGTAAGGACTCATCCTTCTTCACCAGGACAAACTAATAAAGCAAAAGGGTTGGAACTAGGCCCAATGTGCCCAAGTGCCAATGACTCATGAATGGTCCTCTCAATCTCATCCCTGTATGCTTTGGGATGTCTGTAATGTGTGGTGATCATGGCCTATACCCTTGGCTCTAACTCAATAGTATGCTCAAAACCCCGATCAGGAGGTTGTCTTTGTGGTATGTCTCCAAACACGATCGGGTACCTGTCCAGAATAGCCTGTATGTCTGGGTGTGGTGGCTTGTGCTAACCCCTAGCCTCAGAAATCCTTAACTCCACAGCCCACTCAATATCACCATGCCTCAGATCAGCCTCGTGGGCCAAAAAAGTCAGTGGAGGGTATGAGTGCATACCCCTCAGCAAACTCAATTTTCCATCCAGCCCTGTGAATTCCATCTCCAGCTTCCTCCAATCTGTAGTGACTCGGCCAGGTGAATAGAGCCACTGGACACCCATCACCATGTTGGTGTCCGACACATCTACCACAAAAAGTGGTTTGTCACTGAATAATTCCCCATGGTGGCTATCAAGGCAAGAACATAATGAGTGCATTGCATGGTTCTATCTCCCAGCACAAGAACCGAAAATCCCTCAAACTCCTTTGTTGTGATGTCCCTCCTTTGAACCATCTGTGCATTGATGAAGTTGTGGGTAGTCCCATTGTCCACCAAAACTTAAACATGTTGCCTTTGTGAAAATTTATGAATCTAACAAACCAGAAATCCTACTACAGAAAACTGATTTGCATTACCTACTTGTGTTCTTCATTTAACAAGTTATTTTCAGATTATTCAGAAAATATTAATGCAAATACACTATAGCCTACACCAATATACAAATCAAGTACTGAAAAATAAATGAGACAACCACACAAAGGACACACTTATTTTTGGACTAAACGTCCACAGAAAAACCCAATGTAGGAAAACCAGTGCAGCAAATATGAGGGTTTATTATTAAGAAAATTTATGAATACAACTAGGGTGCCAAATCTGGCTCACCTAACAGAGAATAAACCCGGCAGAAGTACCTCTATCTAGAGACATATATTTTGGCAATTCCAACAACTAGATGAACAAACCCCACAGGTGACTGTGCTGTCCCCAATGCTGGGCAGCAATGGCTACTCCAAGCTTTGCGTTGGAACTGCGTCACCTCCTTTAGGAGCTCTCACCCTCCCAGTGAGCCTTCCCAGCTCAAAAATTCGATATGATGAACTGCTTCTCTCTCTGCCTCACAGAAACCCCAGTGTTGCCTCTAAGTGACTGCGTCAGCTCCTCTAGTCTTTGCATCACCCTTTCTAGAGCTACGTTGTCTCTCCTGGTGCTTCTCTGCCTCTCTACTATGTATTCTTGGCCTTGGACTAAAGTTCCTCTGCCAAACTGCCCTTCTCTGCTAGAGATCTCCTCAATTGATTTCCCTCTTGAGAACTTCTCACCTCAGAAAATCGATTTCCTCAATCTCTCTCGGTGTTTTCCAACTAACCCCAAGCTTCCATTTATACTTTTCATGTTGAGAAATCAACAGCCGAGATTAAGTCTCTAGTCAATAGTGAAGATTAAATTAGACTTGATCCTTGTCTCTTAGAAGCTTCTCACCCATATTTTCCTTAATACCCATTAATATTTTAATTTTCCTAAGTTTAGACTTAGGAACCCCATTAAAAATATTAATTATTTTAATAAATACAATCCGGGTAGAATTTCTCCAAATGATTTTTGATTCTTGGAGATCTCATGTGTTCTAGCCCCTCCACAAAATTTCAGAGCTAGAGCACATCCAATGCAACCCAAAAATAAACACTCCCTCTTAGCGATGTGCTCTAGCAATACTTCCCAGCAGAAGTATCACACTGATCCACAACATCAATCCTCTGCGCTACTAATGCTCGCCCTACTGCCCTTCATGCACTGTGCTGCTACTCTCTGTTCTGCTGCCCATGGCACTTCCACTGTCACAGTTGCATCTGTACTGCAACTCCCTCTCAATACGCTGCTTCGTGTTTCCCATAGCACTGCCACTACTAACCACTGCACTGCAACTCAGTTTCAGAGAAGTAAGCAACTGAAAAACCACCCAAAAGATGACATGTTGGTTAGTGTGGATACCCTGTGATGCTGAAGCTACCTCTGTTGCTAATTTGTTTTGACCCTCTGATGCTACTGCGCTATTGTTGTATCTGCTTTGTGCCTCCCGCACTGCTGCAACACTCTACTACGCTACTTCAGACTTTGGCACTCTAGCTTTGCCACTGTTGCTCCATCATCCCTCGTACCAACTGACTCCCGTCATTCTGCTATTGTCATTAAGGGATCCCGTAATCGTATGTGATCCAAGAGTTTGAGCACCTCAAGGAGCTTGCCCTTTCTCTATAGTCCTCCCGACTATAGCTCAATATTGCCCCACCTCTTCTCTAGAGGTGCATGAGCTACTCATGGCACAATCCTCATCAACGTCCTCTTTGTCATTTTTCGCTGGAGTAACCTTTGAGTCGGACTTCTCTTCCCTGCCCTTCTTCCAAGGGCACTGTGTGGCAAAATGACTCGTTTCTCCACATCTGAAATATTTGACTTTGTATATGTCCTTTTTATTCCTCTTCTGCTGCCCTTGTTGTCTTGCTGATGCGAGAGCTGCATTCTCCTCTTCCTCGTTGACTCTGACCCCTTTGCTGCTGCTTCCCGCTTTGGTCAACCGTCTGATCTCTTCCTGTCGAAGAGCTGCCCACATCTCCTCCCAACTGGGAAGAGAAGCCCTACCCAAGATGCTTTGGACAAAGGTCTCCTAGTCTTCAGTGACTGCATTCAAGGCAGTCCTAACCATAAATTCAAGATCTGGTGTAGCCCCTACAGCAATGAGTCGGTCACTGATCATTTGCAAACTTAGAAGAAAGGGATCGATTTCTTCTCGCTTCTACATCTGAAACTGTCTCTGCTGATTCTCAAGCAATATCTTCCGTTGAATGGAAGTTCCCTCGTACAATGTGGTCAAGGCCTCCCACATTTCCCTTGATGTGTCCTTCTCAGCAATATGTGGGATCACATGATCCTTGACCCCGTCCAAGATCATGCACTTTGCTTCTGCGTGAGCCTCCTCGTACTTCTTGAGAGGATCAACATCAACTGGAATAGCAACCCTCTTCAAGGCATAATCCTTGATGCAATTTTTATCCAAAATTGCCAGGATCCTAGCCTTCCAGATGGTGAAGTTGGATGCTCCATCCAACCTATTCTGATCCCTCAGTTCATTAACGATCATCTCTGCTCAAAAGAATGTCGAGCTGGTTCTCTTCTCCCTCTTTTGCTGCTGCCCCAGCAAAACTTGGATCTGGATTTCTTTGGTGCTAGAAATCCTTTAAGGAACAAGCTCCCTCTGAATTTCGATTTCCTTCATAGAAATCCTTCTGCCAGCCACTATCGAACCAACCCTCTCTGATCTCTATTTGTTGCTGCTCAGCACTGGATCTAGATTTCTTGGCAAGAAATCTTTTGAGGAACTGATTCCCTCTACTTTGCTTCTACCTCACTAGGTATTGTTATGCACCAACAGAATCAATGCCCTACCAGCAACTCTAGATGAAATCTGGGCTGCACCTCTAGCCACGACAACTGGAAAAATGAGACTCAATAGTCTCTGTGTTGGCCCAATAACGACTACGCTTCCCTCTGCAGCAACAATGTCACCCAATTAGGTTGACGCAGGTTCTGTGTGAGTCTCCCTTGATGACTGCGTCACCCCTCCTCTGCTCTCTCAGCCAGAAACTGTACTATCTCTCGGGACAAATGTCTTCGCACACTGATTTTCCTATATCCTTTCTTCGATGGTTTCAGTCCTCCTTGATCCATAATGCTCTAATACCATGTGAAAATTTCTGAACCTAACAAACCAGAAATCCTACTGTAGCAAATTGATTTGCATAACCTACTTGTGTTCTTCATTTAACAAGTTATTTTTAGATTATTCAGAAAATATTAATGCAAATACATTGCAACCTACACTAATATGCAAATCAAGTATTGAAAAATAAATGAGACAACCACATAAAGGACACTTACTTTTGGACTAAATGTCCCCGAAAAACCCAGTGTGGTAAAACCGATGCAGCAGATATGAGGGTTTTACTATTAAGCAGATTTATGAATACAACTAGGGTGCCAACTTGGCTCACCCAACAGAGAATAAACCCGAAAGAAGTACATCTATCCAGAGACAGATATTTTGCCAAATCCAACAACTGGATGAACAAACCACACAGGTGACTGCGTTATCCTAGTGTTGGGCAGCGATGGTTGCTCCAAGTTCTACGCTGGAATTGCGTCACCTCCAGGAGTTGTGTCACCCTCCCAGTGAGCCTTCCCGGCTCATAAATTCGATATGCTGAACTGCTGCGCTCTCTCCGTCACAGGAACCCTAGCGCTTCCTCTAAGTGACTGCGTCAGCTCCTCTAGCCTCTGCATCACCCTTTCTGGCGCTGTGCTATCTCTCTTGGCACTGCTCTGCCTCTCTGCTATGTATTATAGGCCTTGGACTGAAGTCCATCTGCTGAACTGCCCCTTTCTGTTAGAGATCTCCTCAATCAATTTACCTTCTAAGAACTTCTCACCTCAGAAAATCAATTTCCTCAATCTCTCTGTGTCTTCTCCAATTGACCCCAAGCCTCCTTTTATACTTTTCCTGTTGAGAAATCAATGGCTGAGATTAAGTCTCTAATCAACGGCTAAGATTACATTAGACTTGATCCTCGTCTCTTAGAAGCTTCTCACCCATATTTTCATTAATACCCATTAATATTTTAATTTCCCTAAGTTTAGAGAGTTGGAACCCCATTAAAAATATATATATTTTTTTAATAAAATACAATCCGAGTGGAATTTCTCCAAACAATTACTAGATCTTGGAGATCTCATGTGTTCTAGCCCCTCCACAAAATTTTGGAGCTAGAGCACATACAATGCTACCTGTTGTCGCACAGATTGTCACGACAATGCTCAGACCGGGGGCTATCACCCTGATCCCCGATCTCTCCGTTTACGTCGTCTCCCGCGGGTAAGGGGGCTAGACCCTATGAGATGAATAAAGACCAACTGTGGACCAGTGGGGTTGGGAGACACAGCAAGGCAATTTAGCACCTAATTGATTTTAGAAATTAATGGACTAGTGCCTTATGGAGTTAATGATTAAATGATTACTTATTAAATGTTGCATAAGTATAAACCATGTAAAACAATCATTTATCATCAAATAACCCAAACTATGTAAGATATTCAATAAATTCACAGTGCTTTAACGATGATCCAGCAATTAAAATTCAAGAAAAATTAAATGTTTTAAATGAAAATAAAATTTAAACGCTGACCAGTTACCACTTTTATGTAGTTAACTTGTAAATAAACATTTAGGTGCATTTAACTATAGAAAAGTGGAACCACAAAAGATACCAAAAATGAATTTTCAATTAGTCATTTTCCAAAAAAAAAAATATTCTTATATTTTTAAATAAAACAAAACTAAACTAAGTAAGAATTAAAATAAATGAAACCTAAAATTATTAAAACTAAAATAAACTAAATGAAATTTAAAATTATTATAACTAAATCCTAAAAGCAAAATATGAACCCATTAAAATCTAAAATTTAAAACTTTTTATGATTTTATTTTTTTTATTTTTATGATTTTAAAATTCTAGATTTAAAATAAAAAATAGAACAAAGCTGAAATCTAAAGTATCTAAAATTAAAGAACTGATCTAAACTAAGAACTAAAATTAACTTCTTTTATTTTTCATGAAATAAAAAAATAAAACAAAACTATTCTAAGCTAAGATTCTAAAAGTAAAAAAAAGGAACTTTTTTTTTCTTTTTTCTTATAATATATATATATATATATATATATATATATATAGATATTTTAAATAAATCCAAACTAAACAATATATAAAAAAAACTATCTTAGGATCTAATTATAATAACATTAATGAAATTGAAACTTTACAAAAAAAAGGAAATTTAAACGACATCAATTTAAAATCTAATTCTAAAACTAAAATTTAAGCCTAAAGAAATATATACAAAATAAAATCAAACGTGAGGAAAATCTAAACCCTAATTGAACGCATAAAAGAAAAAAAACGTAATGTTTTATTGTGTGTGCAGGTTGACGGCAGAAGAGAAATACACAGTCGGAGAAAGACATGAGGCGTTGTGTTTGTCTGCAGGTGCATGGAGTGACTGCGTGCGGATGGCAGCTTGCTGAGAAATGATGGAGGTTAGAGCGTGAAAAGGAGAGGTCGATAATGGCTAAGAGATCCGCTGGTTTAATAAGAATGCGTGAGCAAGGATGTGTGGGCAAGAGTATGGTTGCGTGGAAGAGCAAGGGCGTGGAGATTTCTGCGATGAGGGAAAGCCAAAACAAAGATGAGGTGGTGAAGGGAATGAATACGCAGAAAGGGGAAATGCGTGGAGAGGCTAGAGATACAGGATGAAGCTGTGTGAGGCAGAGGGAGATCCGCAGTGATGAGGAAGGATAGAGCTGCAACAAGAAGAATGAATGCAGAAATCCGCAAAAAAAAAAAGAAGAAGGGAAACTTGGGCATGAAGGATGGAATCGAAAAGCGATGAGGAGAATGCTGCTGGCAAGGAAAGAAATGTGATGAACGTAGATATTGGTGGACTGTGTCTAATGAGGGGGAAGACTGAATGCTAGAGGGAGCCGTATGAGCAGAGGGCTTGGAGCTACAGCCGCGAATTGCTGTAGACAGAAAGGGCTTCGATGAGCAGGAAGTCTAGCTTGCGTGAAAAGAATACGTGCAGGTCCAAGATCCAGGGTAGCGATACTGGGAAGTTTTTTTTTTTGTTCCTAAAAAAAAAATTGAAAAATTTCTCTGCTATAGCAATGGTAAGCCCAGCGACAACAAGTAACAGCAACAACAACTTGAAAACCCTCAAAATTCTTCAGAAGAGTTAATTTTTTTTTTTAATCAATCCACTTTAGATTTCCCCGATGCAAAACCCTGATCAGATTGCTTGATGGAAAACCCAAAATTTTCTTAAAGCCTATACTCGCAACCTGCAATGGCAAAAAATAGAACACCCAAAAATAATGTGCAGGAAACAAAACGAAAAAACGTAAATCAGCTAAATAATTACAGTATTTACAGATTTTCGACTCTTAAGAAGCCAAATTTGTCAATAATCACAGTAATATTATCAAAATTTAATTTTAATGTGAGATACTTTAGAAAAACCTTCATGCATTCATAAAAAAATTTCAAATGATAAGCCCGGGATCAAGAACTGGCTGGGCTCTTTCAGAAAACACAATCCGGGAGTTGGCTGGTTCAGTCGAGAACTTCCCCTAACGCCCGATAATCTAAAAAAAGGATTTCCTGCATAGCTTAAAATCAACCATTAACATAGAGGGAGAAAACAATAGTGAAATCTAGATCAAATGGCGATACCTGCCATTATATTTCAGAATCTAAACTATCATTCAAACCTCAGAGATCAGACAAGATACATGTGCCTGAATCAATCTTCATCAAGCTATTATCAATCCTTGAAAATAAAATTATGCAGAAAAATAAAACATCTTACAACATTTCCAGAGGATTAACACCAGCAAGATTTTTAACCCCAAAGTCTTTCTTTATTGCACAAAAAAGACTACAAAAGAGAGCTTTCTTTAGCACCAGACTCTCAGATCCAATCTAATCTCAAATGACCCCTAACACCTTATTTAAAGGAAAAATTCCCAACGGCTAGTTCGAGTGATCCATGTCAAAATGATCTCGACCGTCGATGAAGATCGAAATCCCTTTTAATCTCATCCGTCGAATTTTTAAATGCATTTTAATATATTAAAAATTTAAAATTCTGCATTTATTTTCTCAAAAATTTTGACTTATTATTATTTTATTATTTTTAGATATTTATTTATTTATTTATTTTTTAATTTATTTTTTAATTTTTAATTTATTTAATTTATTATTTTTTTAGATTTATTATTTTTTTTTTAATTATTTTTTAATTATTTTTTAGTTATTTTTAATTTAATTTTTTAATTTTTTATTATTTTTATTTTTGGATCCTCGAACTTAGCTTTTGGAAAAATCACCTAGGACCTAGGACTTAGGACTTATGAGGGGATTAAAACATTTTCTGACCCTCAAGACACTTTACATCATGACTTTTACAATTTTACATCTCAAGGGGGAAAGCCCATTTGACATAGACCCTCATAGACCACCCAGTCTTGTGACACAAATATAATCTAGAAGATCAACACACTAGGATTTCCCTAAGATTCTAATGGCAAAATTCATTCCGGCTTTGGGGTTAGGCTGAAGGAAAACTCTGCCGATCATGGATCGGTGAGACAAAAAACCTTCGGGAACGTAGATTATCACTAGAAAATTAGTTCCACCTAGGCAATTTACATAAATGACTCAGATCTGCTAAGATTATTTACAATTTACACATGCAGACTGGGTTTACAACATAACATGATCAGGTCGACGATGACTGTCGAATGGCACGGACACGTCAATCAAGCGCATCCCTTTTGTGAAGAAAAGGGGGTGTACTGCTATGGGTAGTTGACACATAGTGATCAACACTACCCAAAAATCAACAGCCCCTGCACCATACCCCTGTTCCTAAAGGTCAAAAACATGGGTACCCCTCGCAAAGATGCAACGACCCCTCCTGTTGGTGCGAAAGGAGCTCCCCCTGGTGGTGGTGGTCCCCTCTCCACACGTGCTACACTATCATCCCCACCCACTTCCAACTCTACATCATCCTCCATGGCACTGTCAAAAAAGATTTCAATGTAATGAGCC
The DNA here is from genome assembly GCA_000404065.3 of Pinus taeda. Taxonomy (NCBI): domain Eukaryota; kingdom Viridiplantae; phylum Streptophyta; class Pinopsida; order Pinales; family Pinaceae; genus Pinus; species Pinus taeda. The sequence goes on along the minus strand of APFE030977644.1, from coordinate 20,517 downwards.
TTGCCTCTTGTGCATCTATGGCCTGGTGCCCATGGTTCCTGACAGGTGAAACACAACTTCCTCCTCTGTAGGTGCCTCTTGATCTCCTCATCTAGCTGCCCTCGTCCCTGGTTGGCTCTCGGTGGTGGAGCCCTTGTGTCTCTTCCCCTCCGTTGGAATCCCTTTCTAGGTGGTAATGACACTCTACCCTTGTGTAGGGCATCCTACAGATCTCGGGCCCTCCCCACTATGTCCTTGCAAGGTAGTAGGTCTGTTTGACCTCACCAATCCCTTCAATGGCTCTGCTAGCCCCTCTATAAACGTGAAGACCCTCCTAGCCTCTGATAGATCAAGCATCATGACTGACAACCTCAGAAACTCTGAAATGTAGGCCTCAGCGCTTCTCGTCTGTTTGAGCCTATCAGCTCCCCAAAATGCTCCTTTGGGTCTCTCCTCTCCAAACGCTCCAGCGCTCTCCTAGTGAAATCCTCGTAGGTTGCCACTCTAGCATGCCCCATCATGGTTAGCCCATGGAACCACCTGTCATGGGCTTCTCCCTCTAAATGCAAAGTGGCAATTTTAATCACAAAAACCCATGAAGGAATTTGTCGAGTGCTGACTTTGGAATTTTGGCCCAATTTCCCTCAATGGCACTGTTGTTGGGTAATTTCACCCACCTTATAATCCTGTTGCTGAAAGGCTTCAAAATGACTGCAATCACCAACAAATCTCCTCCCTGGACTCCTCAATTTTCAGCCCGAAATTCCCTTCTCTTCTCAACCACCATGTGTGACACCTCCAAGGACTGTGCAGTACCTGCGCTGCTGCTGCTGGAATTTCGCCAAACTTGCACTTTGTTGCTCTTGGATCGAACTGGAAAGGATGAGACTCCCTCCTTGGCCTGGCACTCGAAGTCCACCGAAGCAAAGGGTTGAGATTTCCGCTCGGAAACCTCTTGTGCTCAATAACACTTGCAAAATTGGCTTTAGCTCAAGTGTGCTAGTCTAAGAAAAATCTCAAATAATCATGAATGACCAAAATGGTTCTCTTCCTCGTTTTGTCAAAGAGCCTCCAAAATACCCATGTGGGCCCAACCTCGACTTTACCCCACCAATCTCCCTCCAATGAGTGCGTGTCTCCTTTGTGGGATGCATTTCTCTAAGGATGCCACCCATGTACCACTAGAAACTCGATTTTTCTCTTCCGTCCTCTAATGTTTGGGCTTCACTTTACTCAAAAATTCATGCAGGACCTCTAAACCCACATTTCCTAAGTGCAATTGCAAATTTATCCAGAATTAGGCAAAATTGATATTTCCCCTGAGCAATGTTGACAAGTGGGAATATCACACCAGTCTAAATTTAACCTATTCCTTTTAACACTATGGATGAATGAATAAGAGCTCCAACACCTCTCTGCAAAAGAAGTGTTTACCACCTGTGATAGCACCTGTAATGCCAAAGTCTGTAGAAGCGTAGTAAACACCCCCATGCATGTTCCACCACTCAAGAGGAGAAATTCTCTCCATCTTTAATTGCATGATTGCTCCCAAATGGACTAGTGCCAAGTGTATAGTTGCTTAATTGTTTCTGCATCATGTCAGACTCCTCCTCATTGGGGACTAATTTATCCAATGCTTTCATATAACCAGATAGAACCTCTAAATTCATGTTTGGTTTTCTCTTTCTCCCTGCCCTAGGTGGGGTCTCTCACTTCTAGGTTTTGGGCCAAACCCTTTCTGGGTTTTTGGAGAGGAGTCCATGACAACGATTTAAGGGAGATCCTGGCAGTATTAAGATCAAATATCACTATTTCAGTAACCATCTAGCAAAAGTCTATTTACTGCATCATCTACATCAGTGATTCTGAGATCTCCATTACATGGGACAACAACATATTTATGGGTTTTGCTCAGCTTGCTTAGCAAGCCTAGGTTCCACCGTTTCTTTTGATTTTATGTACTCAGATTCATGATTTAATAAAATGGCTCAGATGATATGTTGGCTTCCTTTGCATGTTGAATATGTGATTTTTGTTACTTCATTTTAGTTGTTGTTCCAAGTTCGTTTTTAGTATCTATTGTTAATTTTGCCATTAAGAATAGCACATTTCCAAAGGCTATCAAAGGTGGGCTGAGTTAGACTTGGTTGAGACTAAGAGGCACTTTTAGAGGAGAAGTTGGGGGAAGGTGTGAAACAGCTCTCAATGTTCTTTTTAGGTTGACTCTGAGGCTCAAATCAGGGAGGAACATAATAGAAGGGGTCATGGACATTGGTGGAAGGGATGGGACACAGATATTCAAGTTCAAAATCACCACTGCCTCTTGTTCTCATTGGTAAAAGTCACCTCTTCCTTGTAACTTCTTCTTTCGTTGCCTTTTCCCTTGCCTTCTCTTCGTCATTATTTTCAAATTGTTTAAGCATTTCTGCTCTAATATGACCTATGATTTCCCTCAGTGCACCACATGGGGTTACTTAGCCTCTTACACCAGCCAAGTGTTATCAAAGAAAATTGTCTCAAAGCACCTATAGCTGGAAGGGGTCAAATTATTCTTGTGATATAGACCAATAGAATAGATGATTCCGGTGATAATGTGAAAACGATCCACGTATATATATAACAAAAACGCAAGACACAGATGGGTGATAAAGTAGCTGCTAGGCATGGTAATAAAGGTATCATTTCGATAGTTTTGCCCACATCTCCTATTTGCAACATGGAATACCAGGTGATATGGTATTGAATCCATTAGGGGTACCTTCACGAATGAATGCAGGACAAATCTTTGAATGCTTACCTAGTTTAGCAGGGAACCCAATGAACAAACATTATAGAATTTCATAGGAATTTACAACCTTCACAAAAAGATCGAGGTTACTGCACTACATCCAAGTATATCAACCAATGCATGGAATATCACAAAAGATTATGATGTAACCAAACTGTACCATCCATAGGTGTCTCTGTAACCTGAGAGGTGAGGGTGGAGTCTCTGATATACCATAGCTAAGCTACCAAAATAGTTTATCTGAAGGAGAAAAATGAAAGAACTTTCTAAGTTTGGAGAGCCTCAGCAAGAAAGCTCAAGGATCAGCAGCAATACTCCCTTTTGAAGGTGCCTCTAAGGTGGGATGACAAGGAGGTTGTCTCCACCTGGATGTTATCCCCACCACCCGGTTTCAAATCCCAAGGTGGGACACTATGGCCCCTCATAGTAAGGCTGGAAGGATAGGCGTCCTGTTCGAGTGTGCGCTCCCAGCTCCAGTGTCCGATGGTCTCCAGATGTCTTGGTCCTAGGCTGAGCTATGAGTTTCGGGTATATCTGGCTTGGCTTGCGGACTGTTGGATATACTCTTGGTGTTATAGGGGCAACTATGAGGTTTGATTCTGGGCCTTGTCCAGGCCACTCCAACAAATTACTGATTCACCATAGAAAAAAATTTATAAATAAAAACAATATAAATATAAATATATTAAATAAACCCAAGGATCATAACCCTTCACGCTCGTCACAAGTGAATTGAATGTTTATACCCTCACAAGAACTCTGGTAAACCATGTCATTTATTATTATTATCAATTATATTTTATCTTTGTAGATTGATCTACTTTATACTACTTAAATAGAATATTTTGTAGTGGTTGAAATAGATTGTTCGTAGACTACATGGGCACACAACTAGAAATTGGACCGTCTTAAGGTTTTCATCATGTACCGATATGGATTGCTTCTACACACCTACAAGAAATGCTTTGCAAACTCGGATGGAAAACTGACGTGTAAATATGAGGCCCAACATTAGTTTAATGATATTGGGGATAGAGAGAACAAATTTTCAGATTTGAAGGTACGACGTGTCATGTTAGAAAAACTGCTGTTTTCTTTTCCAAGTTATAAATAGCAGGCCCCACTCACCATTGCTAAAATAATTTTAAGAATAAAAGCGAGCAACCTGAATCAAATAGCATTTCCATACAGCAATTTAACAATTTAACTCGGAATTTCTGGAAAATGTTCCCCAGGATTTTCTCAACCCCTTCCTGTGCACTTTCCATACCGGGAAATACCTGTATCGAAATGACTGCAACCTGCTGACACAATTTCACAGGCATGGCATCCAAAATATTCGTGGCTGGCAGAATCTCTCCAATGCAGAGTTTTACTGTTGTAAATTTAATGTCATCTTCTTCATGAAAACGAAATTGACATTTCATCTTTTCAGAGGAACATGTAACTTTTTCATGACTACCCATTTTTCTTGCGTGTCTATAATTGTATCTAAGATCGATCAAACAGCTTTGATGAGCTTATTGGGACAGAGAAATAATAATAAACGCCACAAGTATGAATTGTCTCATCTTATTCTGCAGAGCAAGTGTCTTGATATCTTAAAAATCACGTGTGCAATATTCTTTTGTAAATAAGGCAGGCTAACCGGCTAAATTGGTCTGAATCAGGGATATAACAACATCATTTCCCAGCTTTGTCTTTTATTCACAAGTAGAAGATGCATGAGCAGATTCTACACTCGCCGGAGACTAGCAAGCTTTTGCTGGCTGCAAGTTATGACAAACTCTATTCAACAGCTGTCAAAGCAGATGATGAAATCGCAGGAAACTATTATATCATGCATGCATTTTATTTATCCAGGCCACCACGACCAGTGTAACTTTTGTGAATTTTATACTCGCCAGATTCTTGTAGGAGATATCTATTTACATTGTCTATTTGCCTGCCTTGGTTTTCTATTTCGGAGTTCTCTGTACAACGATATTTGGACGTTACATATTTACATTTTTTGAAATTTTTTTTATTTCTGAAACTGGCAAAATGACATTTTGAGAACGGTGATGATGGATAATGATGAATTATAAATGTGTTTGGGTTCCCATGCATTAGAGAATGTGTAATAATAAACGTCTGCAGAGTCATTATCGAGAAAGGTGATAACGGATATTAATGAATTATGTGTTCGGGTTCCCATGCATGCATTCAAGATTGTGTAATGATAAACGTCTGCACTTTTTGTTTCCAATTAAGGTAAGAAATATGCCTTTAGTGTCCTTATTAACTGTCAACCATGTCTATTGGCCCAACTGCATGCCTTTTATAACTTCTAAATAAGTATTGGGACTGCCGAGTTTGATATATGACATGATACATTTCGTGATATGTATTGCTTCTATGTCAATGGTCGAATCTGTAAAAGTAACATGAAATGTATAATGAACTCCATATGTGATACTTCTCATTGTTCAACAAAAAGATTGCTGAGAGTTTAGAAAATAAGTCTTTTGGAATATTGGGAAAAATATTGGCTGGCTAATTTTAGAAAATATTAATAGAAATCAAAACATACTGACAAACTTACTATAATTTTCAAAATATCGTGATATTTACAATAGTTTTGCTATATTTACAATTTTTTGCCCCAGGTTAAAATTTGAGGCTAGTTGTAAGCATTGTTTTAAAAAATGGCAGAGTTGATTTCGACTCGGCCGAGTCAGACCGAGCCAATCCCTGGCAGGGTCGGCTCGGTGGCTGAAATAGAACAGTTGGCCGGGTTGTTACTGAGCCAGTGATTGACTTGGTCGACTCAGTAACAACTCGGCCAACTCGGTAATGACTCAGCAGACTCGGTAACAACTCAGTCGGCTCAGCGCTTTGACAAAAATCTTGAAGCACATTTGTCAAAAGTTGTTTTGCCTCCTACATATCAATGGTTGGGTTGTTGTTTATTGCATATTTATAGCCCTAAAGTAATCTATGACTGTGAGAAAGTTTTGAAAATTACAAGGCCGAAATATGGTTATCCTAGTGGCATGAATTAGAAAACTGAAACAATGCATTGACACATACAATGTTTTTAAAAAGGCAAACGTTCTGGCAATGGACTAATAAATACACATTTACCTCTAATTGTTCTGGAGCTTGACCATAATTATATCAAAGGTTTTGAGACTTCATTAGGGGCAGAGAAACGGTATTATTGTTGTTGTAGTCTAGTGATTGTCCTTAGGCTGAGGCAGAAAAGAATCCTGGCATTGGTGGCTAAGTATGAACTTTGTATTGGACAGTGCACTAGGTGCCATTTTGATATAATGGATATATTCATGCGTCTACTTTGATCATATGTTGTCTTCTCTATATTCTAAATCTTTGTGTTTGGAAACAGGAATGCAAATATTTAAATGGTGTTTTTTATTAAAAAAAAATATTTAATGTATTTTTTACAATGACCAAGTCATTGAAATCAAACCAGCAGAGTTGATACCGATTCAGAGTTAGAGTCGGAGCCGAACCTCGGCTGTTTCCGAACCAGAGTCAGAGTTTTAAAACATTGGTTGTCAGGAACTTTCAGTCACTTTGTTGTTGTGATATTGGCAACATAACATGCTTCATGCATCATTAATCATTACTGTAAGAAACACAGGACTAGATTACACATGAAAACATGTAGTTCATAAATATTTCAATTAACGATAAGAGAAATGATATGAATGAAAAATACAATCAACATGTATTTATAAATACATTCCATGTGGCAATTATTTATTAGCTTATCTAAAACTAGTGTATACATTTAATTATAGTTATACTTCTCTAGTCCACGTAACCTAGTTTGGCACACCCCCCTTCAAAATTCATTGACTTCAAAAAAACATGATTTAAAGATGCCTCTCACAAAGGACCCTATTCTTCCACAAGTACTTTCAGTTGGTATCTTCTTCTCATGGGGTTGAATAACATTGCCATGGTGTCTAATTTTTTTATGAGCTTTAACAAAGATCCCTTTTAGATTGTACATAATCTTATAAGGTTGTCCCACCAGACCTTACATCAAAAACTTTGATGTGTATGAAATCCTTCCCAAAAACATTGATTTATGTAACTTACCGTTCATTTGCAATTTAGGTGTTCTATTGTAATTCGTATAAATCTGGAAAGAAATAAGCCCATGTTCAAGCATATATAAACAAATATTTTAGAATGAAATATGAAAATAATAAGATAATCGATTAATTATGGATGAATGGAAAAATGAACATGAAAAATAATATATATTATATTATTATATATATATATATAAAATAAGCCCATGTTCATAAATACATATTCAATGTGAGACATGGTTCTTGCTCTATTTATCTATCACCATAAATTTATTTGTAATTATGAGAATCTAGCCTCTTCAAGGTGTTTTTTCTTCAAAGCATAACTTGAAGGTGTTGTGAATAGATGACCATGCATTCCCGCAAGATGTCTTCAGCAAGCAATTACTATTTTGGATTGATGGTCCTCAATATGTTAGATTTAGTGACATCCTTTTTTAAGGTTCCCCTTTAGGTTGCTTGTAATCTTTCAAGATTGTTCCAAATTTGTTTTCATGCATGTGCGTGTTGGAAGCCTCTATAACAATATATGGCCTTTCTTTCTTCTTAGCGCCTTAGTTTTGCAAGTCATAGATCTTTTGGAGTTCAACTTCCTTATTGGTTGTGAAGAGCTTGGCTTGATAGTTGGAGGTTCATCATACAATTTGTACCATGTCCCTTGCCATATGAACTCAACAACTAAAGATTGGTGGAGTAGTTAACTAATAACATTTTCCATTTTATCCCTAAGACTAATCAGGATAAACATCATATTGAACCGGACCGTCAGAAAGAGTGGTCTCGATTCCACCAATTAGAGCTTTTGTGAATACTATCCATCGATTGTCAAGTAGGGCCGAGAATATAAAGGCTTGCTGGCCTTTTCTGTGTAGAGCATTTAGGCCTACTCTCACCATGCCCAGATGGACATACTGGTAGTCAGCGTTGAGGGCAGCTTGGATATGGCGAGGTTCAAGGAGTGGGACAGTCATCATGACGTTCAGGTTTAGCTCAGTTTTAACTGCCTTTTCTTTGATTTTGATCTGACTGAGGGCTTTTAAGTGAAACGGGGAGATTCCTCGGTAGACATTAGAGGGTGAAACAGGAGGGAGTTTCCAATTTATAGTAGGATTCGACTCTTCTTTATCTATACAAGCAAAATTATCAGAAGTTGAAGGAGATTTACAGAGAGTATCTAGTCCAGATCTTAATTCTTCTTCAGTTTGCAGAGAATCAAAATGTTTGGAACCAAATTTTCCCATGGAATTAGAACCGCTAGATGCATCCATGACTATATAGAAGGGATGATATTGTGTAAATAACCGATCAGATCTTGCAGAATGACACCAAGAAGAATTGCGGCTTCCTTTTGCTGGATAGATTGTGGCTTCCTCGCGTACTGAAGTACGAATTCTTGTCCAACATCTTCAACACCTTCAATGCCAACACACAGCAACATAGGCTACAAACGCTATTCAGGACTCAAGCGAATTCGCGATCCACTCAGACAATACTTGGCTCTGATACCATTTCAACAAGACCTTTCAACTGGGTTTTGGCCCATAATCCAGATGCGTATTAACAAAATTCCATTTCTTTCTTATTGTTGGGGTTCTTCTGACATAGAACTGCCCCCTGTGATATCATAAAAGAGGCGGAAAATATTAGAGATATCATAGGCGATGTGCAAGAAACGGAATTTTATTAATATCACAAAGTGTTTTACAAAGATGGTGACCAAACTACCCATTTCAATAGGACCTTTCAACAGATATCATAAAAGAGGCGAAAAATATTAGAGCTATCATAGGTGATGTGCAAGAAACGGAATTTTATTAATATCAGAAGGGGTTTTACAAAGATGGTGACCAGACTCCCATATTTTTCCTTCCCAGATTGACTGCTGCAGCATTTAACGGATATTTCTTGGTCGAAACTCAAGAGATCCGTAGGCTACCTAGCATGCAAGCATGCTGAGACTAGAAAACGGACTACCGAACAATAGACTTCCTATATGATTCGACCACTTTAGGTTCACAGCAGCGTTAAGCACTGATGCATAGGCTTCTCAAATCACCTAAGAACTTGAGCCTTTCTCGTGATGCACGCAGATCAGACTGATTCGTCCGCAAATGCAGAGCAGGAGAAACACTCACCAAGACTCAGACTCACAATGACCAACCTCAATCGAATGGGTCTTACCTTGTCGTTCTTTCAATTTATAGAACTTCCAGGGGAACAATCATTCGTGAGGTGTCTTGTACAGACTCATGACTCAAAAGAAAGATGTTGTACTAGCTAGAGTATCTTTCTGAAAGCTGGATTCGGGCATGGGAGGACTGTCCCATGTTATCTCGTCCCTTCTCCTTTTACGGATAGCCAGAGGCATGTGGGGACCGAATCTAGGACATGAATTTACAATAAGGTTAAGATTTACAAATCTCATTATTGTACAAAATATTACATTATGGATATTCCAGGACAAAGGAACCCACGAAAGCTTGTTCACCACCAAAGTCAGGTGAAACGACGACACATTACAGAGTGTAGTAATCAATTTGAGGGCACATATAGTGCTGGTAATTCCACCTTTCAATCAAGTACTTGGAGAAGCACTGGACCCTCACTTCTTTCTTGGATTCCCAGGCCTGTGAGCTGTGCCTGTCAGGTGGTTCTGTGAAATTGATGTTGAGAAAACGATTTGAGCTTGGATCAATCTGTTCATGAAAATCATCATAGCTAGTGCTGTCGGAAATTGTTCTAACCTTGTAGTGGTTAGTAACAAACCATCAAATATGACCACATCTCTGCATCCCTTGTAGAAATGATAGATCTTCTATTTCTGTCATATTTTTGACTGAATTGCAGAGTATACTAGTGACAAGGGCACTTGGTTGGGTAAAACCAGGAATTTTAAGCATGGTAAGAGAGTATGGTTTAGTGAGAAGTGCTGATAAACCATAGATTCTCCACCATTCTATGAACTAGTCTGGAATAGGATTCTCTTCCTCCATATCTTCAACTGTCATTCCTTCAAAGAGGAAAGAAAACTGCATGGAATAAAACAGGTTAGCAAAATAATTTTGAAGATTCATACCTGAGTAGAATGCATTCTTTTGGCGGTCTTCATCAAAATCTTCTCTGTTGAGATGATTATCAAATCTTCTGAAAGTAATATGACAACTTGTAATCCGGTCATCGGCTTCATCATCTCTCTCAATAACATAGGCAATGCTCCCAACATGCCTTAGATATTCTAGGGTTTCAACAGCTTCTTCGTTCATTTCTTCCTGCATGGTTTCTGTCCATAGACAAGGAATACCTGTTCTATACCTGATTTATTTGAGAGGATACCATTCATCATCAAGATCTAGAAGAGACATTTCTAGATCATAGCTTACCCATCCAGTTGGTGTTTCTATTTTCATTGTGTCTTCATTTCTTCTGATGAAGTTGCATGATAAAGCAAGAATGGAATGTTCTGACAGGAACTCTCGGCTTAACATATCTGCAAAACTATTTTTTATCACCAGGCACAAATTCAATTTCAAAATTGTACTAGCTTAGCTGCATAACCCATCTGACCATTGCAACATCTTCGAACTCACATTTTTGAATGGCATATTTTAATGCCTGACAACATGTTCTTACAGTAAACTTCGTATAGATGACAAAAATCTTTAAACTTGGCTATGCCTAAACACACTGCTCTAAGCTCTTTCTTCAAACTGGACCAATTCAACTGGGTTTTGGCCCATAATCCATATGCTTATTGACAAATTTCCATTTCTTTCTTACTGTTGGGGTTCTTCTGACATAGAACTGCTCCCCACCCTGCATAGCTGGCATCTGTCATAATTATTTTTTCCATTCTTCTCTGACGGGAGAGAGAGGTTGTATGTTTCTAACCTTCTCTTTTATTCTTCTGACTGCTTCAGTGCAGTCATTTTTCCAAGGTATCGAAACCTTCTGAAGTCTTTTTTAGGATTTTTCTCTCTTGAGCACAATGCTTCAGAAACTTAGAAATATAATTTAAACTTCCCGAAAACCTTTGCAACTGAGTTTTATCTTTAATTTCATCTGGAAAGTGGTCAACAAAATTTAGGCTTCTTTGAATCACATTATATGAACCATATTGGATGTTATAACCCAAGAAATCTATCATTGGTCTGAATAATTTCATTTTTTATTCTGACAAAACAATTCCTTTCTCCTTAACCCTGTGCAGAAAGATCTTCAGGTGCTTTATATGATCAGGGATATTGTCAGAATGAATCAATAAGTCATCAATATATTTTTTTAGGAATTCATCCATTCCTTTAAAAGTTTCATCCATTATTCTTTGGAATGCCGAAGGTGCATTTATCAGCCCAAAAGGCATGATATTCCATTCATTGTGTCCTTCAGGAACAGAGAATATAGTTTTCCATTTATCTTCTTCTTTGATCCCTACTTGCCAGAATCCAGATTTTAGAGCAAACTTGGAAAATATCTTGGACTTAGAAATTTGAGCAAGTATAGAAGAAGGTTTGGGTAGTGGATATGCATCATAATCTAAAATATTGTTCAAAGGTTTGTAATTTACGACCAGTCTAGGTTTACCTCTGGCTATCTCAGAATGCTTATTTACATAGAATGCAAAACATGCAATAGGACTCTTACTTTTCCTAATGAGTCCTTTCTTTAGCAGATCTTTGATTTCTTCCTTGCACATTTTTTAATTGTTCTGCATTCATTGCCACTGCCTTAGAACTCCTCAATTTTCCACTAAAGTCTTTTTTCAGCGGAAGCTCAACTTCCTGCTTATGGACATGCTAGAAGGCATTTGGGTCATCTGAACAACATTCTTTAAATTTAGCAGTGAGGTCTGCTATCTTCTTTGAGTACTTTCCTTTATCCAGATGCTCTTCGGTTTTCAGTATCTCTTTTTTCATTTCCATTTTCGCCAATAGATTTTCCATTCTTTCTATTCTTTTTCAGTCTATTGGGTGAGTTAGAGTTAATAAATGGAAAGAAAATTTCTTTATCATCTAAACTGACAAAATAACCATACCTTGGGCTTGTTTTGTCAAGCTTAGCTCCATGCTTATCAAAGTTTTGGAAAAATGGTGTGCTGAGGTACATAGCACAATCCATTCCTGGAACCACAGGGCAGACAAGATGCACACCAATTTTCTCTGTTAAAAATACATCTACCTCAGCTTCTGATTTGGTGAAAATATCACCACTAGCCGTAGTAATCCTTGGACAAGCTGTTGATCTTCTGAGGTGTGTACTTACCACTGTGTCATTTACAATATTCAGGAGAGAATCAGTATCCATAAGGACTTTCCAATACTCATATTGGTTCCCGATCTTTACCTTCATTTTGACGCAATACATGACATCTCTGTTCACAATATTGCATCCCAAATCTTTTCTATCTGCTTCTTCACTCGTATCATCATGCTGGTGCATTTGTGTCAAGATAGGGCTGGCATGAAATGTCCAGTTCTCTGTTTTTCCTGATACAGGAGGATTTTGTGACGCTGAGGCTTCCTGGGAGTTCATCAGTCTAACAGATAGATCCCTGTGATTTTCTATACAGAGCCTCTTATTTTCTTTTACTGTCTTTCTCAGTTCTTTCATTGCTTGGTGAATGCTAGGCAGTGTCTGTGGCAAGTGTTCACCAAAATCTTCGTTTCTAAATTGTTTGGTCAATGCTTCAACTGAGAAAAGGGAAGTAGGGGGAACATACCCTTTATTTGGAGAATTTTTTGAGTTGGAAGGAACCTGATTCAAATGATCCATTAGTAGTGATTTGTACATATTCTTGAGTTGTGGATCAGTAGCTGCCATCATCTATGTGAAGAGATTCCTGCTGGTCTCTTCATGGTCTGTTTTCATCATTCGAACTGCATTGCAATTACAGACATCAAGATCACTGCATTCGCAGCCTTTGCATTCACAGTCTTTGCATTCTGTGCAATGAGGATCTCTGCAAGGTTCCTCATCAGAAGACTCATTTGAAAACATAAAATTCAATTCATTCTCTGATTCTGAATCAGAGGATAAAATTTCATCATAGCTACTTGGCAAAACAAAGAAATTTATTTTCCTTTTTTATTTTTGTATGGCAGCTTATTCTTTGACTTGTCTTTCTTCTTTTTAGGGCAATTTGGAGCTATATGCCCTTTTTTATTACAGTCGTAGCATATGACTTCCTTTTCTTTAGAAAACATTTATGTATGCTTATATGGTTTCTTCTTGAAATGTTTCTTTTCTTTATTTCAGGAGGACTGGAAATTCTTTTTTAAATGTTTGTGCTTTCTTCTCCGCCGCTCAGAATTGCCAACCTTTCCGAGGTGCCATTGTTTTTCAGAGCTGTTGATAACCATGTGGCTTCTTTGGATTTGTGGCGGCTCTGGGAATCTTCATTTGGGAACAAAGTTCCACAATAATAGCTTTTATAGCTTGCCTTATGATTCCAAATTTATAGTCTCCAACTTTTCCTGGTAATTTGTTGACAATTGCAGAAGAGACCCATTGAGGAAGAGATGCAACAAAAATTTCCTTCAATTTGGGTTCAAGGATAAGATCTGGAGATAGGGAATGTAATTTATGCAGAAATTCATTAAAGTATTCATCAAAATGCTACATATTATGGAGCTTCATGGCCAGCAAACTGATGGTCGTTATTTCATTAGTTATCTGAGGGAAACCAATGAAATTGACTGTAATAACATATAAGAGTTGTCCTATCATGTTGTTGACAGGAAGATGAGTAACTGGATCCATATAGGTAGAACCATCTTCATTTAAAACCAAAGATTTCTCCCAATGGGGAAGAAGATTTGGTTCTTTTATTGTTTCGGCTTTTAACCAGGCATCCAGTGTGCCTTCAAATCCACCAATAATTCGTCTGGTAGCATTGATTGGACCAATGTCGTCTGCAAGATAAGTTCTATAGCAAACAAGCATAGAATGCAATACAGACATGACTTTCGCCTATGTGCAATTATCAAATATTCCATGAATAAGTGGAATTTGCAGACCAATCTTTATGATATCCAGATTTCATGAGATCTCTTCGGTCTGGGGAAGGATTCCAAGTGGTTTCCCATCTGGATCTGGATGAGGTGGCATTGACTTGATTTTCAATGTTCTCATCAGGGGTTGTAATACCAAATTGTTCTTTATCTTGGGCAGAGAAATTATTGATACAGGATTTGAGGTCTTCGAGTTCAGGAGGAACCTTGATCTTGTGGAGACTATTATCTACTTCATCTTTCCCTTCTTCTTCTTGTTTGGAAGAGTCTCCAAACAGAAAACTTGATGTACTTCCTCTAAAGGTTTCTTTTGTTTCTTTTGGTTTGGCAGGGGTAGAAACAGGGCTGAAGAAACTTGGATTTGCAAAGAGAGAATATGGATGTGTGGAAGTATGTGGTGGAAAGTTTATGGTGCTCGGAGCTTTTATGAGGCTTTCCACTGAAGGAATGAGGGAATAGGGAACTGTAGTCTTGGGACTTGAAAATAGAGTGGCTGACTTATAAGCCTCTGCGCTAGGCTTCTTTTTCAAAGAGTCTACCCCTGTAGAAACTTCCCACACTTGCTTTTTGATGATGTCAAGGCTCGTGTTGACCTTGACAATTTCCTTTCCATGAGCGACTGCAGCTTCATGGATCTTCTTCTCTGTCTACAAAGAGAGTTTATCTAGACTTTGGGCAATAGTTTGATCATTTTCCGCCAAAGTCTTAATGCTGTCATTGAGGCAGACAATATTGTAATCTTGTTTTTGTAGAACTCTGCCAAGAATGACTTTCATCTCAGAACAGGCAGTTTCTACTGAATCAAATCTAGATCTAACAAATTTTTCAAGACTAGACAATGCCAGGTTTGTCCAGTTTGTAGCAGTAATTGAATCTTTAGCTGCTAGAGAGGGATCATCAGGATGAGATGGAAGCATCTTATACATTTTCCCATCCTGACTTCTAATCACAAAAATTTTCCATGGTGGAAACTTTGTTTCTATTTCAAAGACGGAACCATCAAGGAGTTCCCACTCATGCTTATTTGGAGTTCCAGTTCTAATCATATTTACATGGAATTGAAAACATATTTCTCTGATCAATTCTTCACCCTTCATCCTAATAGTTATTAGAGCTCTTGGAGTATTTGGTTTAGACAACATACTTTGAATTTTAGGATGAAATACTGGAGTAATCAAAGGGGGAGGAATTACTACAAGATTTTCTTTCAACTTTTCTTCTACAAATTTTTTCTGGATCCTTGACTCTTTTCTGTCTAGCTTCATTTCTGAATTGTTTGGTCAAGCACCGTTCTACTTGATTTACAAAAGGATAATACCATTCATATAATGATATCCATTGATTTTGAGCTTTCATCCATTCTTTCCATCTATCATTATTCTATTTGTTAAACGGTGACCTGTCTTTTTCGAGAAGGAGCAATTCTAGCATATACAAATGTTCTTTTTCATGTGTGTAAATATCCCAATTGAACATCTTCTTTTTCCAGACATCTTCTAGATCATATGGGCCAATTCCTTAAAAGATTTTCAAGAAGGAAATGATTTTAGAATATGAAGGTATTTCTACAGACTTGGGGATTTTATCAATGGGATTCTTTCTATATGATGGAATAGTGATGGATTCAGTATAACCAAGACCATGGGATGAAGAACCAAAAACACTATTTACAAGAAGTTCTACTTGAGGATTAAAAAAGGAAACATGCTTATAACTTTCTTCAGATGGCTCAGATGATGGTATGAATTTTATCATATTGATCCGGTTTCTATCTGAGGGCTCACCATGTGGTGTAGGAGCATCTGAAGAGAACTGGCAAAATGTTTTTGAACAATGAGGGTGATCACAAACTGCACTGAAAATTGAAGTAGGATTTTTCTGTGCAAAAATTCTTTTGAGTGACTCATATACTGCTTGATCAATTTCAAATTGTGGAAGGGGTTGTGACTGTATAGGATGTAATCGATTGATTGTGGTTGGAATTGTAGTGACAGGGGGTCCACCACGCTGAGCTCACTGTTCTCTGGGAAATCGAGTAATGACTTGGCCATCAACTTCAGTAATGATAGACTGGGCGGCAGCAATAGGTCGTCGGGTTGGTTTTGCCCAATTGGTAACCCAATCATCAGGAGGACAGAGGTCTCGTCGAGAAATAGAGACTGGGGCAACTAGATTGTAGGCAGAGTCATATTGAATCAGGGTAACTGTTCCAGAGTCTTTGTCAGGGGAATGTAACACAGCCATAATGGTAGTGTTGTAGAAGTGAACACAAATGATATAAAAAATGGTTAAATTTTTTGCTTTTGACCTGAAACCTTCATATCCTTTGGTCTGGACGCACAAGGTAAGACATTTGAGAATATGTGGGTCATCAAGCACAACTGTGAAATTAGGATAAACATCATATTGAACCGGACTGTCAAAAAGAGTGGTCTCGATTCCACCAATTAGAGCTTTTGTGAATACTGTCAATCGATTGTTAAGTAGGGCCGAGAATACAAAGGCTTGTTGGCCTTTTCTGTGTAGAGCATTTAGGCCTACTCTCACCATCCCCATATGGATATATTGGTAGCCGGCTTTGAGGGCGGCTTGGATATGGCGAGGTTCAAGGAGCGGGACAGTCATCATGACGTTCAGGTTTAGCTCAATTTATACTGCTTTTTCTTTGATTTTGATTTAACTGAGGGCTTTTAAGTGAAAGGGGAGATTCCTCGGTAGACATCAAAGGGTGAAACAAGAGGGAGCTTCCAGTTTATAGTAGGATTTGGCTCTTCTTCATCTATACAAGCAGAATTACCAGAAGTTGAATGAGATTTATAGAGAGTATCTAGTCCAGATCTTAATTCTTCTTCAGTTTGCAGAGAATCAAAATGTTTGGAACCAAATTTTCCCATGGAACTAGAACCACTAGATACATCCATGACTATATAGAAGGGATGATATTGTGTAAATACCCGATCAGATCTTGCAGAATGACACCAAGAAGAATTGCAGCTTCCTTTTGCTGGATAGATTGCGGCTTCCTCGCGTACCAAAGTACGAATTCTTGTCCAACGTCTTCAACACCTTCAACGCCAACACACGGCAACATAGGCTACAAATGCTATTAAGGACTCAAGCGAATTAGCGATCCACTTAGACAATATATCACAAGCAAAATCCACTCAGACAATACTTGGCTTTGATACCATTTCAAAATGCTACATATTATGGAGCTTCATGGCCAGCAAAGTGATGGTCGTTATTTCATTAGTTATCTAAGGGAAACAATGAAATTGACTGTAATACCATATAAGAGTTTTCCTATCATGTTGTTGACAGGAAGATGAGTAACTGGATCCATATAGGTAGAACCATCTTCATTTAAAACCACAGATTGCTCCCAATGGGGAAGAAGATTTGGTTCTTTTATTGTTTTAGCTTTTAACCAGGCATCCAGTGTGCCTTCAAATCCACCAATAATTCCCCTGGTAGCATTGATTGGACCAATGTCGTCTGTGAGATAATTTCTATAACAAACAAGCATAGAATGCAATACAGACATGACTTCCGCCTCTGTGCAATTATCAATATTCCATGAATAAGTGGAATTTGTAGACCAATCTTTATGATATTCAGATTTAATAAGATCTCTTTGGTCTGGGGCAGGATTCCAAGTGGTTTCCCTTCTGGATCCTTGACTCTTTTCTATCTAGCTTCATTTCTAAATTGTTTGGTCAAGGACTGTTCTACTTGATTTACAGAAGGATATTACCATTCATAGAATGATATCCATTGATTTTGAGCTTTCATCCATTCTTTCCATCTATCATTATTCTATTTGTTGAATGGTGACCTATCCTTCTTTTCGAGAAGGAGAAATTCTTGCATATACAGATGTTCTTTTTCATGTGTGTAAATATCCCAATTGAACATCTTCTTTTTCCAAACCTCTTCTGGACCATATGGGCTAATCCCTTTAAAGATTTTCAAGAAGGCAATGATTTCAGAATCTGAAGAGATTTCTACAGACTTGGGGATTTTATCAATGGGATTCTTTCTATATGATGGAATAGTGATGGATTCAGTATAACCAAGACCACGAGATGAAGAACCAGAAACACTATTTACAAGAAGTTCTTCTTGAGGATTAAAAAAAGAAACATGCTTATAACTTTCTTCAGATGACTCAGACGATGGTACGAATTTTATTATATTGATCCGGTTTCTATCTGACGGCTCACCATGTGGTGTAGGAGGATCTGAAGAGAACTGGCAAAATGTTTTTGAACAATGAGGGTGATCACAAACTGAACTGAAAATTGAAGTAGGATTTTTCTGTGCAAAAAGTCTTTTGAGTGACTCATATACTGCTTGATCAATTTCAAATTGTGGAAGGGGCTGTGACTGTACAGGATGTAATTGATTGATTGTGGTTGGAATTGTAGTGACAGAGGGTCCACCATGCAAAGCTGACTATTCTTTGGGAAATTGAGTAATGACTTGGCCATCAACTTCATTAATGATAGACTGGGTGGTAGCAATAGGTCGTCGGGCTAGTTTTTCCCAATTGGTAACCCAATCATCAGGAGGACGGAGGTCTTGTCGAGAAACAGAGACTGGGGCAACTAGATTGCAGGTAGAGTCATTGAATCAGGGTAACTGTTCCAGATTCTTTATAAGGGGAATGTAACACAGCCGGAAAGGTAGTGTTGTAGAAGCGAATACAAGTGATATAAAAAATGGTTAAATTTTTTGCTTTTGACTTGAAATCTTCATATCGTTTGGTCTGTGTTAGGGTTTGAGATTTCACCTAGGCTGAGATAGACAAACCTCAAAGCTACATCAAACCATTTCACCTCGTAGCTAGCCCTACGAGGTATGAGAAGGCTCTCTCGGGTCAAACTCGGTGAATTTGTCAATAGGATGAGTTGACCAATTAGGAACAAGGATTTTAGGCTAGTAAACTGATAAGGGGGGTTGATTTAAAGTTTTTGGGTTTTTTGGTGGCAATTGGAGGGCAATTCAGGGTGCGGGGATTGAGCTCAGTTTTTGCAGGTGGGTCTTTGGGGCAAGGTAGGAGTTTATGCTGATGCCTTTAGCTGAAAAAGATGATCAGGGAGGAAAGAATAGAGGCTAAAGAGGGCGAACAATGAATTCGAATCCTCTCTAGATAGTGGAAAACATAAATTTTAAACAAAATTGAAAGCTGAGCATGGCATGCATGAATTCAAGCTTTATCACTTCTTTTGTTTAAATAGCAGCAAAAGATTAAGAAATGGAACACATAAACACACTTAAAATAACAGTAGGAAACACACCATCAACATAATAATCCACAAGAATCCACAATGAAGTCTGCAAAACCCTGGCCTTCCTTTTCCTCAAATTGCAGAAAATACAAGTCAAAAATACAATAGCACTTCTCCCTCTAGAGTCCAACCATGAAAATGAGAAAGAGAAGGCATAATATAGAAGGTCAAACCTCTTCCCCCACCTCTAGGGGTCGAGCTCAGCTTCCTAGGAGCTGTTACAACTAATTCTAAATCAGTCACTAGATAATAGGCCAGCACAACAACTTGCCTCTAAAAGTTAGGAAGCCTATCCATGCATTAAATATTAACTTTTTACATCAAAGAAGCTTCTAGAAGAGGTAAAGAAGAGTAAAAGTATCTAATGCCATGAAATTTACAGAAGAATCCATCAATTACATGCCTAAATAATCAACCCAAGTGAAAACTGTGCTTAGCTGGCCGAACTGGTCAAAAACTGGCAAATTTTGCTTGACTGGTCGCACCTCTGGCTTGACTAGTCGCACCTTTTGGCAGCGCTGTTTGAGGGCCTTTCCAGAGTCCAAATCAGGTGCAGGATAGCTCGTTGGAAAGGTCTAGAAGTCTACTTTCCAACCCAACCAGAATTTCTGAATTTAGAGTTGATTTGACCCCTCAAAAATCAAATCTCCCAACACTGCTTTCTGCAACTCAAAAAAGCGGCAGAAAGTCAAAATTTGGCTATATTTTGAGCTTTTGGCTGCCCAAATCTTCACAAAATTTGAAACCCTTCCATAGGAAAGTGTACTTTTACAAGACAAATCCAACCATGTAGAGTTTTCCCCGTTCCGAGCTGTATCGACGACTCGTCTCGTACAGGGTGAGACGAGTCGAGTGGCCAAAACCTGTAAAATTCCAAAAAATGCCAAAATGCATCAAAATCCTCAAAATCTCTTGGGTTTGCTGCTTGGAGGAAGATAATGAGTACCATGGTGAGTGAGAGAGGCCTCGGCCAAGATACTGAGTGGGTTCGTCTTCTTCCTTCCTTTGGGAGCCTTGGTCAACCTCTTTTGAAGAATTTTCATCTTCGCCTTGCAAACATGCATTCTTGCCCAATAATGATTTTTCATGTTTCTTAGCAACTTGTTGTTCCGATTGGCCTTAGACAACAGCCCCTCTAAGTGTGTGTTGACTCGGATAAGCATGGACTCTCTCTCTTTGAGCAGCAAGTCACCAGACCTCCTACGGTTGATGACTCGGTCACTTCGAATTCTCCATAACTCGTCCAATTCCTTCTCATCCTCCAGCTATTTGTTTCGTTGCTCCAAATATGTGATTACCCATTTTTCCCTCAATAATTGTGTCTGCAGCGAATGAATCTCGGTGCT
>APFE030977643.1:0-18046 GCA_000404065.3 Pinus taeda | reverse complement strand
CAATCACTTTATTTTATTCTATCACTTACTAATTTATCATTATACTTGCAATTAAGTAATCTACAGGTCTCAATCTGATGAAAACAAATCAAACCCTTTGCCTATTCGATACCTAGCAATTCAACCAAATAACCCTTAAGAAACTGTATTGTAAACTCTTTTGTAACCACACCAACCCTTACTAGTAGATGACCTTATTTGGAGCCAATGTTCTGTTGCTTGAAATCTAATTGATACCTGACTCCTGAAAGCTGGAATCAACCACCTCACAAAGCAAAGGAAATCATTTATCTGGACAAATAATAAAATTAATCTTCACACGAAACATGGGAAAATCCTTTATTTACTAAACTCAATGAAATCAATCAACACTCAAAACAAAGAAATCATATATCTAGTAAACTTAATGAAATCACAGTTATCAACTAATCATCGAAGCACTCACGAGCATGCTATGTGCAATCCACTCGATCCACTCTACAATCCGAGAGTCTATTCATCAAATCAAACAGAGCTAATTGGTAAGAATCCATCCAGCATTTATGAAAGTGACCTTCAATCTAAACAACTTGAAGCTAGATAAAAAATGATCAACGAGAATTCTGTTATGGGGAATTGTCTATAAAATAATTTAAATAAGAAGTCAATCCGTTCCAGTTCCTGAGGGAATGCAGAGCAGTTTGATAGCTAGACAAATCTCATGCTTAATTAGTTCGAATTCACCACATAGAGTTAACTTATCAAAACAATCATAGTATTCTCAATGTATAGATAATCTGTTTCTCTCATTAGGTGATTGTATGGAATTTTTCGGCTGATTACAACTCAATACGATAACAAGCATGCTCTATTCTGAAATCAAAACAAGGTTCACACAAGGTTCAACTGTGAATTATGGAAACGAATGAATGAAAGAACATTAATTCATCTACACTCTTTTAAACAATCAAATGAATGCAATTCACATACAGTCAAGCCAAACCAATTCGTAATGCAAGTAAAACTAATCGTGACTAATCACACAGTGGTTCTATCTATAATATACAAAGAAACCCAGATGGGTGAGCCCTAGCCACACTTGGGAGCTATATAAACTTACAGTAAAGAAGAAATCTCAAACACAATCAAT
Source organism: Pinus taeda (assembly GCA_000404065.3). Lineage (NCBI taxonomy): Eukaryota > Viridiplantae > Streptophyta > Pinopsida > Pinales > Pinaceae > Pinus > Pinus taeda. The sequence goes on along the minus strand of APFE030977643.1, from coordinate 16,917 downwards.
TGACTATCTTCAACAATCCATCAACGCTTACTCTCAAACTCAAAGCAAAACCATTTCGATATTATTAAAGATGAATTATATAATTCACGGCAAAGCACTTCACAGTTTTTAACACTAACTTGACATATTACATCACATGCCTTTATAGGCATTTAATTATAGTTAAACACTGAACTAAAAATAGTAATTTATAATAGTCTTAACAAGTCGACTTCTCCAAAGCAAATAGATTCAAACGGTTGCCCGAATTGGTCCAACAACTTGTAACCAATTCCCAAACTTGGTGTATGCTGTAACCAAAGAAAAGAGAATGACGATCTTGGGATAAAATGTGTTCCTTGCAAGGCTGATAATATCTCATCATCCAAAAGTGCACGACTTCTTATCCATTGCACTGTTTAAGTACCGAATCCGAATATAACTTTTGAGTACAATAGTAAGGAGCCAAGGTACACTAGTTTCTTCTTTCCATTATCCTCCTGCACATCTTTGCTGAGAAGTCTACACTTGATCATAATAATTAGATAGTTTTAGGAATCAACTACCTATATCTACTTAAATCCACAAACAAATAGCCAAATGTAACCATAAAAAGATTTACCTCAAGTAGGTAATGGGATCATAATAGGGTAGCAAAATAGCAAGGAAATAGGTTCCATAGTGTCAAAAAGAGGTCAAAATAGGGATTGAAGATGGTAGTAATAGGAGCAAAACAGAGAATCAACAACGTTAATTATTATCTGATGTAGATAATTGCATTTCAACATTTTCATATAACATTCACCCCATAAAATTATTTCATCATTAGAAATTATGTAGAGAGAACAATGAAACTAGACAAAAGCATACATAATAGAGACATTAGGAATTAGGTCAAAGACAAGGGAAAAACCCCTCAAGGGGGAAAACCCAACAAAATTCTTTTACTATTAGATATTCATCAATTTTTAATCGGAGATACAAAGTAAATCCATAGTGAGATACATCAATATATCAGGCCTCCTAGGGCCAATCAAATTCAATTCACAACTTCAATTGTGAACTGAATTTCGATAACCAAATGAGTTCTAGAAAGATTCTACCATATCATTGTTGCAAGAAACAATATCACCATCAAGCATTGTCACATCTACTAGGATATATCAAGTATATCATGTTATCAAGGAGATGAGTGATCCATCTCTATTATATCAAAGCCACAACCATATTGAAGGAACTGCCACATCAGATCACAGTTATACCAAGCCACATAAGGGTTCCTTCCATGTCATACATATGGTGTTTGCATGTCATACATACCATAGGGTGTCTATTATGTCATACATGAGGTTTCTACCATGTCCTCAATGCCATAAGGTGTTTTTTATGTCATACATGTGGTATCTGCAATGTCATACATACCATAAGGTGTTTTCTATGTCACACATATGGTGTCTACCATGTCATACATACCATAAGGTGTCTACTGTGACATACATGTGGTGTCTTCCATGTCATACATACCATAAGGTGTCTGTTATGCCATACATGTGGTGTTTTCTATGTCACATATGTGGTGTCTTCCATATCATACATACCATAAGATGTCTGCTATGACATACATATGGTGTCTGCCATGTCTATCATATGAATCAATGTTGTGTATATAGTTAATTCCATACCACAGATATTAGAATGCTACCATATCATACCAAAGAGTCTTATAGATATTACAGTCTCATAATATATATATATTATGAATCATATAACATTGCAACCTATAGAGTCATGTAATAATGAGGCACAAATACATATATGCAAGCCATTGTTAGCATATGTAAGTCACGAGCTTAATGTGAGCATATACAAACCACTATGAGGATATATGTTCCACAACGAGAGATATACAAACCATTAGAAACCATTGTAAATATATTAGCCACCATGAAGGGTATACGAACCATTGTAAATGTATGTGCCACTTAGAAAGGTATACGAGCCATCATACAAGTATGTGCCACCATGAGAGTGATGCTTACATGGTTGTATGCAAATCTGAGCTACTAGTGTGTACAAGTCAATGAGATGCAATCCTATGTCATTGTATTGAATGATGTGGAGCCACGATGTCACACAACAAAAGTCAGTGTGACAGTTTTATGGTGTAATGCCACGATATCACTTTGTAATGTTGTCAAGCGATGTCATAAAAAATAACTACGAACCATAACGTATGCAAGTCACCAAATGAATGCAAACCACAATAGTTAGCCGAGCCATAATATATTCAAGTCACTGAATGGATGTGAACCACAACAATTTGCAAAGCCATAATATATGCGAGTCATTGTGCATCATTTATACACTAAATAAAAAAAGTCTCTAAGCATACACTTGCACAAAGAATAGTCAACAAGAATATGATGAACCACAAAGAATAGACATGAGCATGAGAAGATTATACAAACCACACAAATCATTCCCTCAAATTGATGTATGTTATGAACGAATGAGTGTGCCAATATATAGAGAATATGATATGCAAGAAGGGAAAGCTGACTTGACCTTGTTTTGGAGGGAAAAAACAATTCAAAATTTAGCTTAAAATAATATTTTATTTCTCTTTAATACTTTTTTTCCCAATGTGAAATTTTCCACATTAAATATTAATGAAATGAGTGTTATACCAATTTGCACATTTTAATAATAAATTTACCTTTACCCAAATTGAATTCATATTAGAGGCAGATGGGTTGTCCTTGGGGTAGTTGGGTTTCCCTTTTGGAAAATTCATCTCATGGCTACCCAAATTTCAACATCAAGTTCTTAAACTAGGAGGTTGACAAGTCCATTTTGAAGAATTTGTCTAAGAAATTGCAAAATAGAAGAAGTATTTTATGCAAATTTTGTCCAAACAAATGGAAGATAAGTTATGCTTGAAGTGTTTTTCACTTAAAAAACCATGTGTTCAAGATAAAGTTAGCAGAGACAATTATATATTGTACATAAACTCCAACATAAGGCCAAAGTAGACAAGTTACTAAGTTTTTATAGAACGGTCGCTGAAGGAAAATTATAGCTAGCATAAAACCTATATTGAGTTTGATGCAGTCTACTTTTTCCCAGTCGATGTTTAGATCAAGAGGAAACTAAGATCAAGCACACATTCAAGCATGTTTATGGTGGATCAAGATGACACTAAGAGCATGTCTAAGGCATGTAGATGCCTATATCAATAGGTGATTAAGAGAACCTACTTTTTCCAACAAATGCAAATTCACTTTGAGGTAGGAAGAGGATTGTCATTATGTCACTAAGGGGATGAATATTTTCACCATGTTTCATGTGGGAAGAAGAAGTTGATTTCTTCATTTATTTGAAATATTTGTCCCTTCTTTGGATGGGGTTATTCATTGCCAAATTTAGTTTCCATTAAGACCATTTTCACAAATTTGAAAAACCAATAGCCCCAATGCATTGACTCAAAGAGAAAAAAACAGCCTCAATAAGGAGCCAATTATAGATCCATAATTGTAACCTACTTCTACATCTCTTTATTAGCAAACAAAAAGTGGAACTAAATTATATCATAGACAACACCTACAATTAAGAAAAAAGAAATAGCATGCTATTCATGGTACTACTTTGTACTTCTCTAAAAAAATCTCTATAGCATCTGACATCATGGTTATGAATTTCTTGCGTTATTTTAACCATAATCATCGGTGTGAGTAAGGTGGATAATATCAATATAATCAAGTAAACTTTATGCTCAATCATTGCATAAAGTTTTTCAAATTGACATAAGAACTTATTTATTGATTATGAAGTTTTTTGTGCCATTGTTCCCTTCCTCACCATGATGACTCGAAATCCAAAAGACCTTCTAATAGCAAGAGCCCATTGATTCCTTTCTGGGTGATCTAGACTCCGATACCAGTGTGCAAGAATATCCATTGTTCATTCAAAGTTAAAGAGGTCAGTGAAATCCTACAAGAGATCCTCTGATAAATACCAAGATATTATTGGCCCTATTTGAGGCAATTCTTTAATCGAACTAAGAGTAGGGGGTTTTTCAATTCATTTTAGAGCCTTAAATGAAGCAAAGCTTAGCAATGTTGTATCAATTGAAATGTATTCTCGAGAGTTTGAGATATGCAATAACTCCAAGAAAAGTTTAGGATAAACGATAATTAACACACATTATGATTGATAGGTTTTATGATGACATGTCTAAATGGTAATTACTTATAAAACTCAATTAATAAAAAAAGAAATTTAATAAATATGTTAAGTTAATACTTTAGTTTTACCTTTAAGGTATTTGAAAAAGAGAATTTAGAATATTAAGATTAACAACAAATGCAAGATCATCTAATTCCAACCTAATTTTAATGGCTTTCTTAAGACTATTAATTCTCCTCAAGAAGTCACATTTTAATTACTTTCTTTATACATTTTTTTTAACAGAAACGATTGAATTTAATTGAGAAATATGGTTGGGCCTGAGCCAAACAACCTATATTACAATCATTTGTAATATTTCTGGCTTTTCAGAATCCACATAATCTGGCTTTTTTATTGGAATTTTGTTGTTGCTTTTGATTCTTTTGGGATATCTTGAGAGTTCCTTGCTTTACGCTTAGAGTCTAAATACCTAGATTTTTCTTTCAGCTTTTATTTGGTGGGATAAGACAAATCTGACTTACCCAGAATCAGTTCCAGCAACTCGATAATTGTAGTCTCTGACATTGCTATTCATTTCCTTTATCTCGCTAGATGAGAACTAAATTCTTAAGTGAACACATTAGCCGTGGCAAGCCAGTTATGTGGTTTGAATTGCACTGTTGGAGCAGCGATGAGTCAGAACCTGCAATGGTTGCGATGATTGACTTTCCAACAACGTTTGTCTACCTGTGTCAAAGCCATGGATCAACGTCAGTCTTCTGCATTCATATGTGATTTGGATGAATGTTGTGTTCACCAAGATTTGCACTTTCATGGAGACATAACTGTTGTGAAGGGAGTGCGAAACAAAGACATTGTCTTGGCTGCCTTGTCCATGCTCAGTTGTCCTTCTCTATTAAGGAATTGGGTGCCTTTCAGTTTCTTCATTGTTCTTAGACAGAAAACCTTGTGCTGATAGACATCCCTTATTTGCCATAATGTTAGTTTCCTTGTTCATAGTTCAGAGGATATGGTAGAATGAGCAGGAAGTGAAGTTTTGCAGCATATTTCTTATTATTTCAAGTGTCCTGTTAAGCACAGAGTTATTGAGTTGGTCACCAGCATTTAGGATTTTAATCAGGATTTCGGAATTGTCGAAGACTTGAAGGTTTTCCCCTCTGTTCCTTTGAGCAAGCTGACACGCTTTGAATAGTCTGAGAATCTCGGCCTAGTTTTTAGTGCTCTGTCCTAGGACCCAACTAAAGTTGTCATTTTTGTGCCTGTCTGAGGAGTAGATTGTTCCTCCTGCACCTGATATCCTCGAGTTTCCTTTAGAGGCTTCGTCGAAGAATATCGTGACTTTGCCCTGATTTTTCCACCAGTTTTGAAAGTCTGCCCCAGAGATCTGAAGTCGCCACTCTCGATTTTCGTAAGGCCGGGAGAGGTTCTTTTTATTGCTGCCCCGTCTCAGGGATTCACCTAGCGAGCTGAGCTCTTTGGGGAGTAGAGAATTGTCTGACTTATGAGGTCTATTTTTGTAAGTTTCCAACAATAGGGATTTGGCCTTGGCAGTCACCGTATTGGTGGATTGTAATCTGTTGTTGAATATGGTTTCATTCCTTGCCAACCAAATTCCCCAACAGATGTATTTTGGAATTGCATTCCAGATTTTAGCCCATGTTGATTTTCTCTTTAGAGTGTGAGGATAACGCTCTTTCCATATGGCAAAGAGACTAACTACTGAAAGTTGCTTTGGAATTTGGGTGTTGAGCCCCAACATTGCTTGCAACCAAACTTCTTGAGAGCAGTGGCAGTCGATGAACAAGTGCTCAATTGTTTCCTGATCCTTGCAACAGAGAGGGCATCCATGGGGACTAATAATTCCCCGTTTCTCTAAATTATCTCCAGTGAGGACCCTTCTGTGCATGAGAATCCAACAGAAGAAATTGAATTTTGGGAGGCCAAATGGGTCCCAAACACGCTGAAAAATCTTTTTAGGTTGGATATGAGGTAGTTGTTCTTGAAGAGCTGCAAAGCCCTATCATATTGAGTGAGCTCCGATCTTCCCCCAGCCCCACTTGTCCCTCGAATGGAGATGCGCAGGAGCCAAACCAGAGAGATTAGCTAGAAAGAGATGGAGTTGAGGGAGCATCCAGTCAAGGGGGTGATGGAGAGCCCAATTACTCCAATTCCCACCGAAATCCCAAGTGCATATGTTAGCAAGTTTGTGAATACATTTTTGGATGAGCAAGTTGCGCAAATCTGCAATTTCTGGTGCAAGATTTAGGGGTTGGAGGCCCATGATCTTATCTTCCGACAGTCCAATTCATTTTCTGTTTCCTGGGATTCTGTAGAGATGATCTTTAAAGGACTCCTAACCTTGGCTGCACAACTTCCACAACGTGGTTCCTTTGTGGGAAGCTCCTTCTTCCATATTCTTTATTGATAGTCCGTGCATATATTTTTTAATTCTAACTTAGCTTACAGGATGTCTTTGATTTTGAGAATATTTTCCAGAGAATCTTACCTCCCAAAGCCAGATTGGCCATCCCGAGATCTATTACCTGCAGTCCACCTTCAGATATTGGCCTTTTCACTATGTCCCAGCTTACAACATGATTTTTTTTTTTTGGTTCCCCTTTCCTCCTCGCCATAGGAAATTTCGAATCAACTTAGCTAGTTGTTCGATGATCATTTTTGGAGCTAAAAGGAATGAAGCCTGGTAGATAGGAAGGGATGAGAGAACTGACTTAACAAGAGTGAGCTTCCTGGCTTTGGTAAGCCATTGTCTGCCCCATGCAGTCATTTTTGCCTTGATTTTGCTGATAATTTCCATCCAATGAGGGGCCTTGCTAGTTCCCAATATTACAGGCAAGCCTAGATACTTGAATTTGTCCCAAGAGACATAGTCGGTGAAGCCCAAGGCTTGGGCAATCCTGAGAATAGTTTGTTGGTCTACTGCCCAGCCATACATTGCGCTTTTCTTCTTATTGACCATAGTTACGGAGACTCTACAGAAGCTTTGGATTACTCCATTGAAGTCCCTTGCTATTTTAATGGAGGCTCCTCCCATAAGGATAGAGTCATCGGTGAACAAGGCATGATTGATTGGGATTGTTTTGTTTATTTCCCTGATGCCTGGAAGTGTCCCATGGAGCTTCTATGATATTTCATTATACATTTAATGAAGAGCACAAATTCACATTTTAAATACAACTTTTTATAATTTTAATTAAAAGCATAAGAATACTAAAACTTATAAATAATGTGATAGTTTACAACATTAGGACAAATAATGTGTGTTTACTATATTAAAATAAAGAAGATATTGTAGATTGACTAATTTTGAAAATTACTTATATGGAGTACAAGTTGCTTTCAAACAACCAAATCCTTCACATAAAATGGAACAATAACTTTGTAATAAATATTATGCTTTGTGAGATTAAAATACAAATGCATATCATGTTTTCAATGCAATATATGCTCAAGATTTGTGTGTACATGACCTAGAATCTAGATTGGCAGTTGCAATGGATGTTGCAACCAACAAATATGAGATTGTGTAATATTAAAATTCAAACAATGTTTTTATTCGAATGACACAATGATCATAGAGCACATATAATGTTCATATGGAAATGTCTTTGGCTGGAATTTTAGCCCACTTGGTGAGTGCACATTCATTTTTATACCTCACTTCCTTCTAGATGAAGGATATCATGACTGAAAATTCGATGTGACCATCTATCATTGATTATTATATTGAAATCCAAGTTATAATCATGCATATTTTCCTTGCATGGTTTTTATTAGAATTAAAAGAAAAGTAGGTTTATTCTCAAATGGAAAGAAAAAATGAATTATGCATAAATTGGTGACAAGGAAGACAATGAACTAAGTGCCAAAGTTAGGACTGACAAAGGTAGCATTCCCAAAGCACGAGAAAATTCCAACCTTGTCAACATGAAGAAGCTTAAATCTATCTTTGTGAATTGAAAAAGAGTTATTTTTGGTAGAGTGGATTACATAAGCTAAAGAACTCATTTTTCATCAAATTGAGGAAAGCAATCCCACAAAGGATGCCCCACATATGCATGTGTTGAAGGCTATGCTAAGTGGAAATCTAGAGCATCCCATACCTAAATTTATTTCATTGGGATCTTAATAGTATAATAAACCCAAACTCAAGAAAAAACATGGAGGCAGGTCTTCATTATGTCGCATTCTCTAAGACATGTTTGCAATGATTGAAGGCTTGTAGCCAAGTTTGAGCACTTCTAGAATTGATGGCCATCAATCACCAAGGTGAAAGGATTCCAAAAAAAATGCTCGCATGGTAATGGTAGATTCATTATTTCTTCTATATTTATTATTTAATAAGAGTGTGCAGTTGGAATGGTGTCTATATAAAGTGTGACATTCTCAAGTAGAACTAAATCCCTCGTTTAGTGTTGAAAGAAAAATTTGAGAAATTTGAATTATTGTGGATTCTTCATTTGCAAGATGACATTATAGAATTATTCCAAAGGGCATTCAAGGAGTTATATTTGTTCCATTTCTTCATCTTGAAATATGCAATCATTGATGATGCACTAATGGAATTGCATTTGTTGGGTTGCATTCATGTTATTGTTTCACCATTATTGAAAATAGGATTGGATTCCTCAAATTTTTCTTAGTTGAAAAGAATCTCCAACCTTCTCAAGTAGTGTGTAGTATTTTCTTTTTCACTCATTGAACTAAGGGAGAATTTCCCTTCAAAGTATACATATTGTGGGAGCTCGCAAAGGTGGCAATTAAGTTCATATCATTTTCTATGCGGCTTCCCCATATGATATGGTTTAGCAATAACTTTGATATAGCTTCCATGGATGATAATATCCTTTGTAGTTTACATTGAAGTGTTCTTCAGTAACCTTCCTTCATTGAAATTTGTCGTCGAGACCTGTCAAAATAACATAATGAACTTTCTTCATATGATGGACCGCCTCAATGACACTCTTGAAGGTATTCATGAGCTCATGAAATCTCATGTCATTAGTCACCAAAGCATGACATTAACCAACAAGTATATAGTTGAAATGCGGGAGACCATGCATCACCTCGTATTTTAGGGCTACATCCAGTTTTATGAGGATTTGGAAAATACACATACGAAAGTGCTTATCCCCAAATATTACAAGATCAAATCAGAAGTGCTCCTTCAAAATCATTTCATTATTCTCATTAGTAGTATTTCTTGAGCTCATGGAGTATTGTAGTTCTTCGATTTGGAATTTTAAATTTGGCCATGAACATGGCACAAATCTATTATAGTTTATGGGATTGCAACTCTAGAACGTTAAAAAAAATGTTTCCAAGTTGTCATATCATGGTTATAATTTTTGTTGGCATATTGTATTTCATATCCATATTATTTAAGATTTTTATGATAAACACTTATATTATATTTATACCTATCCTCAATTTGTTATTATAATAATAATCAAAAAAGAAAATTCTATTATTTTCATAAGTTCATCTTTCTTATTTAAAACACACACACACCACATACTATAATATATATATATTAATTTGTTATATAAATATTTTTTTTAAAAACTAATTTATCTTAACTAACCATATACAAACTTCGATTATTTTTGTTAGATTAAAAACCATAACATGCATTATTATATTATTAGATCTGCCCCAATTAATCTTTAACTAACAATATACAACCTTCCATTATTTTGTGGATCAAAAAAATGGCATGCCATTAGTATTATTATTAGATCTTTTTAAATGACCCAATTCTTCTTTAGTTCTGTAAGCGTCCTATGAACCTTTCTTAAAGAATAAGTATTTTGATTGGTAAGATTTGAATTATATCTATTCTTAAAGTAGCATTGATACTTCTTTGAATTGAATATGTACTTGGAGTTCGATCTATATTCGGAATCGAATCTATACTTCTTTGAATTGAATCTATATTCGGAATTCCATTGATACTATTTGTTTCAGGCAAACGCCTCATTCATACTCAAATCTAGATTGCTATACGTTTTTGACCAATTCTATGGCCATACAGCACGCTGTGTTTTTTCCTCGATTGTGACACTGAAACAGAGTGCGGCGAGTGCGGTTTTCTACCAGACTTCAACGATAATATAATTTTGATGGTAAGTATGAGTTCATCCACAATTTTGAATGGCTTTGAATTCTTTTGAGTCGAAAAGCAACCTTGGTGTGCCGCTTTGGTTTTAGCAGCTCTGAACTCTCCGGCAATATTTAAAACCATTACCTGGCCGACACATGGGAAATGTGCGTACCACGCCACGTTATCTGTGCAGACGCTTGGAATGTAACTCTATGAGCCGTGGATGCTGGCAAATTGATTTGGGCAGACGCGTTGATAATTTAGACGGGAACATTGAAACAACAAAACATCATTTATCCCACATGATAAACACTAAACTCTATTCCAACTCTTTATAAGTACTCATAGAAAGATGTCCCATTCAACGACCCATATTTTCCATTGTGGCGGGGACAATTGTCACTCATCCAACAACCAAGATTTGGCCACTGTGGTGCCGCCACTTGTCACTCAATCAACCGCCCAAATCTGGCCACTGTAGTGCCACCACTTGTCAAGCATCCAATGGCCCAGATCTGTCCACTTTGGCACTGCCACTTGTCAACCAACCAGTGGCCAAGATCTAGCCACTGTGATGCCGCCACTTATCACTCATCCAATGTTCCAGATCTGTTCACTGGCACTTGTCACTCATCCAATAGCCCAGATCTGTCCACTCTGGTAGCGCCACTTGTTACTCATCCAACGGTCCACATCTGCCCAATCTGGTGGCGCAATGTGTCACTCATCCAACGGCCCAGAGCTGGCCACTCTGGTGGCGCCACTTGTCACTCATCCAACAGGCCAGATCTAGCCGCTATGGTGGCACTAATTGTCACTCTTCCAACGACCCAAATTTGGCCAATCTGGTGGCACCACTTGTCACACATACAATGGCCCAGATCTAGGCACTGTGGTGGCGCCACTTGTCACTCATCCAACGGCTCAATTCTAGCCAATTTGGTGCCGCCACTTGTCACTCATCCAACGACCCAGATTAGGCCATTGTTGTGGTGCCACTTGGCATGCATCCAACGGTTCAGATCTGGCCACTGTGGTAGGGCCACTTGGCACTCATCCAACAGCCCAGATCAGGCCACTGTGGTGGTGCCACTTGGCAGGCATCCAACGGTTCAGATCTGGCCACTGTGGTAGCGCCACTTGGCACTCATCCAATGGCCTAGGTCAAGCCACTATTGGTGCCACTTGGCAGGGATCCAACAGTTTAGATCTGGAAACTATGGTAACGCCACTTGGCACTCATCCAACGGCCTAGATCTTGCCATTGTGATGTTGCCACTTGTCACTCATCCAACAGCCCAGATTTGGCCACTGTGGTGCCGCCACTTGTCACTCATCTAAAGGCCCAGATCAAGCACTATGATGATGCCACTTTTCGCTCATTCAATGGCCCAGACCAAGCACTGTGATGGCGCCACTTGTCGCTCATCCAACAGACCAGATCTGGCATTTTGGTGGCACCACTTGTCACTCATCTAATGGCCCAGATCTTGGCAATATGGTGGCGCCACTTGTCACTCATTCAACGATCCAGATCTAGCCACTTGTCATTCGTCCAACGGCCCAATTCTGGCGAATCTGGTGGCGCCACTTGTCCCTCATCCAATGGCCCAGATCTGGCCACTGTGGTGGCGCCACTTGTCACTCATCCAATGGCTCGATTCTAGCCAATCTGGTGACACCACTTGTCACTCATCCAATGGCCCAGATCAGGGCACTGTGGTGGTGCCACTTGGTAGGCATCCAACGATTCAGATCTGGCCATTGTGGTAGCGCCACTTGGCACTCATCCAACATCGTAGATCAGGCCACTATGGTGGTGCCACATGGCAGGCATCCAACGGTTCAGATCTGGCCACTGTGGTAGCGCCACTTGGCACTCATCCAACAACCTAGATCAAGCCACTGTGGTGGTGCCACTTGGCAGGGATCCAACAGTTCAAATCTAGCAACTGTGGTAACGCCACTTAGCACTCATCCAACAACCCAGATCAGCGACTGTGGTGGTGCCACTTGGCAAACATCCAACGGTTCAGATCTCGACACTGTGGTGGCACCACTTGTCGCTCATCCAACAGCCTAGATCTCGCCACTGTGATGTCGCCACTTGTCACTCATCCAACAGCCCAGATTTGGCCACTGTGTTGCCGCCACTTGTCACTCATCCAAAGGCCCAGATCAAGCACTGTGATGATGCCACTTGTCGCTCAACGTCCAAGGTCAAGCACTGTGATGATGCCACTTGTCACTCATCCAACGACCCAGATCTGGGCATTCTGGTGCCGCCACTTGTCACTCATCTAACGGCCCAGATCTTGCAATCTTTTGTGCCACTTGTCACTCATCCAACAGTCCAGATCTTGGCAATCTAGTGGCGCCACTTGTCACTCATCCAACGGCTCAGATCTGGGCATTCTGGTGGTGCCACTTGTCACTCATCTAACGGTCCAGATCTTGGCAATCTGGTGGTGATACTTGTCACTCATCCAACGGCACAGATCTGGGCATTCTGTTTACGCCACTTGTCACTCATCTAACGATCTTGGTAATCTGGTGCGCCACTTGTTACTCATCCAATGGTCCAGATCTTGGCAATCTGGTGGCGCCACTTGTCACTCATCCAAAGGCCCAGATCTTGGCAATTTGGTGGTGCCACTTGTCACTCATCCAATGGCCCTGATCTTGGCAATCTGGTGGCGCCACTTGTCACTCATCCAACGGCCCAGATCTTGCCACTCTGGTGGCGCCACTTGTCATTCATCCAACAGTCCAGAGCACACCAATAAGGTACCGCCACTTGTCAAGCATCCAACGGCCCAGATCAGGCCACTGTGGTGCCGCCACTTGTCAGTTATCCAACTGCCCAGATCTGGCCATTATGGTTCCGCCACGTTTCAATAATACGATTTGAGCCTATCTATGACGTGCCAAGTGGCGAGTCTGACCGTCAAGATCGCGGGCAACCTATGCGCACCAAGTGGCGAGTCCGACAGCCAATATCGCGACAATCTATGTGCGCCAAGTGGCGAGTCCGACGGTCAAGATCGCGACAACCTATGCGCGTCAAGTGGCAAGTCCGATAGTCAAGATCGCGGGCAACCTATACGCGCCAAGTGGCGAGTCCGACAGTCAAGATCGCGGGCAACCTATGCGCTTATAATGAGTTTATAAAAACCTTCTATTGTCATGTGGGATGAAAGGAGTTATCAACGTGTCTGCCTAAATCGATATGGCAGTTTCCACGGTTCATACAACCATATATTCTCAACCGTCTGGTGGCATGCACATTTCTCACTAGTCGGCCAGGTGACGGTTTAAATATTGCCCGAGAGTTCATTCGCCCAGGCGACGGTTTAAATATTGCCCACGAGTTCAGTGCCAAAGCAGCGAAAACCAAAGAACTGGGTCATTTTAAAAATATCTCAGAAATAGAATAACCATAACATTCATCGCTCCAACTTTGTAATGGTGATGCACCTCTGGGCGTTCTTCTGTGGCAAATTGCCTTTTTCGTAGTTGGAAGATGTGGCAAATTGCGTTTTTCTGTGGCAAATTGCCTTTTGCGTAGCTCGTGCCGTTGGTTTGTCTTTTGAAGAACCCCAAAAGTGTGGTTTTCCATTCATTGTTTCATAGTTGGAGGGTATCATGGGGATCGCTAATATCTGAGCCAGGACACAAGATCTCCGATTTTTATTTTTATTTGTGAAAGCATGCAGCGTATTTTGTCTTGTCTCATTGATTTTTATTTTTGGTTGTTGATGTATATAATTAACTTACATTATATATTACAATATTCACAAAGGAGCATCATGCTAATTTTTTTTGTTTATTGTTTAAATGGTTTTCATGAGGATTATTTACAGCTACAATAGTAATATTTATCTAACAGTGGAGTGTGAGGCTTAATTTCTTTGATGCTAAGTTCATGGCTATACAAGTGAACGTTCATTTTTTAATGTCAATCTTTTATTAGTTTATTACTGAAGTAGATAATTGGAAAATGAATAAACTAACAAGAAGATGGAATAGCCTGACATATGTAAGGCATGATACAATCTTTCTCCAAACTTATGCAAGGGTGGAAAATTAGATAATAGTATATGAGTTTGATTTTGTAAGACATGGAAAATTAGATAATAGTATATGAGTTTGGTTTTGTAAGACATATATTAACATACGATGTTTTTAATCTACAAAATAATTGAAGACATGCAATGTTTTTAATGTTTTTAATCTACAAAGTAATTGAAGGTTGTTTACTATTAGCTAAAGATTAAATTAACTATTCTAATTTATGTTTTGAAATGCCTGCTAAAGATTAAATTAACTAGTCTCATGGATTTTTTGAAGTGCGTACACTTTTTTATAGATGAAAATATCTAAGGGGACACTGCTCTCATGGATTTTTTGAAGTGCCTACATTGCATTCTTTAGATGAAAATATTAGTGCATTTCTTTTTTAGATGAAAATATATAGAAGGAAGTTGCTCTCATGGATTTTTTGAAGTGCCTACATCGCATTCTTTAGATGAAAATACTAGTGTTTGGAACCCACAAAGATTCAACATTCTTTAGATGAAAATACTAGTGTTTGGAACCCCCTGACTACTTTAGATGAAAATACTAGTGTTTGGAACCCACAAAGAGTCAGCGTTCTTTAGATGAAAATACTAGTGTTTGAAACCCACAAAAAGTCGGCGTGAGTCAACATGAAATTAGTTCAAAAGAATCATCTCTACTATTTTCTCTGTATATGGATTTTTTGAAATGCCTACATTGCATTCTTTAGATTAAAATACTAGTGTTTGGAACCCACAAAGAGTCAGCGTGAATCAACATAAAATTAGTTCAAAAAAATCATTTCTACTATTTTTTCTATATATACTCAACAAAATTTCTCAGAATTTCTCAGTATTATCATCTAGCCTTCTAGCTTAGGGTAATGGCTTCAGCACTGACTTCCCTCACCAATCAAGTAGTTCACAACTCCATGGGGGTTTGTTGTGACTTAAAGGGTTCTCTATCACCCCTTGCATATGGTTCAATTTTTTGAACACGAGTTCATTTTTTTTCTCACAAGGTCCGCTAGTTCACTCGGACACCCTTCTCTATATCTCTCACACATTCCCATTCCCATTCCACTACTCACTGCTATCCTTTGCTCTTCCTCTCTATTCACTCTATTCGCACACATGCTCTCAGCATGCTATCCTTTGCAATTCCTCTTTATTCACTCTATTCGCACACATGCTCCCAGCGTGAGAATTCTTTGGGTCCCTCCTCAAGTAGTGTGATAAATCAAAAGTGTATCGAAAATGAGAATTCTCTGGGTTCCTCCTCACGCTGTGTGGTCAATCAAAAATGTCCAGAATGATTATGGGTTCCTCGTTAGGTTGTGTGGTCAATCAAAAGTGTTCAGAATATCAAAAGTGTCCAGAATGGATATGGGTTATTCTAGACACGGGTTCCTCACGTTGTGTGGTCAATCAAAAGTGTCCAAAATAGGTATATGGTAGATGATCCATACTCCTGAAATAAGAGTTAAACGGTGATAATTATATTTTCTATGACATTTCCATGGATTTTTTATTGAAATCAATTTAGACACATTGATAATTATCTTTTCTATGACATTTCCATGGATATTTTTATTTAAATAAATTTAGACACATTTTAAGGATGTTTACAATGACTACATAGCATTCACCACATACATATATATTGCTGATTGGAAATTCGATGGTATTTTAGGTGGAGATATGTTTTGTATGTTGTTTGCGTGGTAAATCATTTAAAAACATAAGGTGAACAAACTTTGTATCTCAATTAACTTGTCCAGAGATTTGCAAATATGAAAAACAATTTTGCATTATCCCTTACTCCCTCATGCGCAAGAGAAAAGATTTTATATAAAAACTCACGAATCTTGAGAAAAGAAAAAAGAAACCCCGGTGAAAAAAACAAGAAATTGACAATTGGGTTGAGTAAGCACAGTTTTGCCAAGCCCCAAGGGATAGCTCAAATGGTCTAGTTCCCGTTGCTAAGTACTTTCCCAGTTGGGAGGTCACGGGGTCAAATCTCCTCGACGCCCTCGGGGTTAGGCCTGTTATGGCCGACGGTCAGATCCCTTCGGGTGGAACTGCCCTGCTTCTCTATGTGGATGTAGCGCCCACTCACTGAGTGCCCGTGAACCACAATGAAAAAAAAGAAAAAAAAACACAGTTTTGCCAGCAAAGAGAAATCTGAAAGGACCAATATGGCATACTCCTTTCTCAATATAAAGGAATGTTAGGTATATAAATGTTGGCATTATGGCCAAAGTGTTGTCCTTGATGGCAACCTATTCAGGTGATGGATCCTATACAGGACAGTAGCAGAGCTTGTGTACATCAGGACAGTAGCAGAGATTGATGATCAGCTATCAAATATTGGAGAAAATAAGAGGTACGCAGGTACACCTTACATAAGGTGCGTACACGCAGGCCAGTGTTACATAAAGTGCGTACATACCCGCAGTTATCCAGTTCATGGGGTGCGTACCCCTAGTGCACACACTTCAAGATAGTTAAGCGCCCACACATGGGGTTCTCTCATGGTATTTAGCCGTCGGTATTGAGTTATCATGGTTT
>APFE030977635.1:0-14726 GCA_000404065.3 Pinus taeda | reverse complement strand
AAGGGAAATTATAAGGGAAATTTTGTTTGTATTATTGTTTTCCATTATACTTATTTGTTAGTATTAGTAAAATTTCTAAATTATTATCATAATTTTTTTAAGTGGTTTTGGCGTCTCAAAGTGGTAGTTAGTTCATGTGATTAATTCTCGATAAAAAGATTGTGGAAATCGTTGATAGTTAGTGCAAGTGATTAATTCCCAAAAAAAATATGGAAATTGTTAGTAGTTAGTCTAAATAATTAATTCCAAAAAATGTGAAAATCAAACAATTTCCATAAAATTGTATGAGTTAAAATTTCTATTAGGTAATATTGTAAAATTGATTCCTTAAAGATTCTAATAGAAACAATTGAGACTAATTGCAAGGGTTCATTGCACTAGTGTAAGAAGAATTGTTTTATTTCTTTTACGTGTAACTTAATTTGGATTAAATTCTGATTTGAATCGACATAGAAATGATAGAGACTTGACACTATTGTTATCGATGTTCGATTCAAAAAGAACTGTTTGTAGTGGTTAATAATTGTTTATTAGTTATTCTAAAACCTTGTTTTATTTTAGTCTCCGTTTTTTTTAATGAAGTATTTTTTTAATACAATAAAATATTTATTATCAAATTTATTTGATTAAATAACATGTTTTTCCATGTGTAGCTTTCTCTTGATGAGAATGAGGATTATTCCATTTTCATTCCTATAGAGTAGCTTTCTTTTGTTATAGTTATTTGTATTATTGATAAGTTTGTATTTCATATTATATTGATTTTATTCATTTCCAAAAGTTTTTTTTGGAGGAGGCAAACATCCTTCTGGTTTGGTTGAGTCCAAATAACAACCACAATCCAATTCTGATCTCCAACCTATATTCAAAACATTAGTGCTAAACATAATTACAAATCTGAATTCGGGTTATATTATAGTTTGTATAGTAGGGTTAGATTATATTAAAGTGGATTAGGTTAGATAGATTAATTAGTTTATATTAGTTTTAGAAAGAGGGTAACTTGACCCATTTAACCAGTGAAAGCCACCATATCAAACAAAAAAGAGTCTGATTGGAGCTTTGACCAAGTGGTCTCCTAAATGTTGATAATGGTCATTTTTTGCCATCAATAGGTTTCTAAGGTAAATCTCTATGTAATATGTGATTTCCATGGTTTTTCTTTTTTGTTTATCAAAATATTTGTGTGCATTGCATTAAAACAAAAGGTTTAAAACTTATCGATCCAACTAACGATGTTGAGTTATAGGTAAATCTCTATGTTGTATGTGATTTCCATTGTTTTACCATTTTGTTTATGAAAACATGTGTGTGCATTGCATTAAAGCAAATGGTTTAAAACTTATCGATGCAAGTACGAATGTTGAGTTAGTGTGTGAGACATGAATGATTTTAAGCATAAAAAAATTGAAGAAAACATTGAAATAGAGATGAGAGGAAATGATGAAAAATAGGCCCATGAGTTCCTCGTATAATTGGAAGATAATGATAGGGATGATGGTGTACGAATCATAAATTGTGGAGCTAAAATAGTCTTTAAATAGCATTTATCTATCTGACACATTTTTTCATTGTGATTGTGCAAGTGTAAAGGAAAAAATAAGCAACCATGTTGTTATTGCAATAAAAGAAAATGGAAACAATACTACTATTATGGGAATAACAACAAATTTTGAAAAAGAAACCAATGATAAAGCATCATGGAAAGGAGGATGTTGCAACCCTTGCAATTGTAGTTAAACTTGTAGATGTTAAGAAGTTTGTAGCAATGTTCAAGACCACAAAAGTAGATAAATATATTTAAGAAGTTTTTAAAGGAAAAGGCAATAGTCAAAATTTGGTATGATCTGAGAAAGATTTTTCAAGAAGTGCTAGCCAAGGAGATATTGTAAAAGAAGAAGAGAATATAATGTATGGAGAAGTTCTAAAATTTCAGGGAATTGAGGAAACTACAATAATATTAAAGGTTGAAAAAGAAAGTAAATAAATTGAAGAGGAGACAATCTTAAGAATTATGAAAGTAAAGAGCATCTATGGAGATCCTATGATTATTAGTTATAATTAGGAATAAGAAGGCTCCAATGCGAAAATGGAAAAAGAGGAGAGGGTACATCGAAAAGATGGACATGAAGATGTTGAGGTTTCCATAACAATAAAATGATAAAGAAAAAACAATAAAAGTAGACCATGAACACACATTAGAAAACATTAGTGAGGAAGATGTTGATGTGAAAAAAATAAAACCTAAAGAGGGAGAAGCATTGGATGGATTTAGTTTTGTAAGGATTTCTATGGTGGAAGCATTAGAGAAAATGAATGGGCATAATGAGGTTAATTACAAATAAAAGGATAATATGGGGAATAATACACTCATTGTTTTATTGTGATGTTGTTGTTGAGCCTTGTGTAGAAATTGATGATAACACCAACAAGTATGTACATTTTCTGGAGACAATAAAGATATAGAAATTAAAAGTCATCCTATTAAGCCTTTGGAAGTTGAGGAAACAAAGCGCTGGATAAATAAGTGGATGAAGATGTTTCTATAACAAAAGAAGAAATCAATAGAGTTGGAGGAGATAAGAGCATTGTTTGGCTAACAACAATAGTATTATAGGAGGAGGGGAAGGAAACTTTACAATTTGCAAAATTAGAAGAATGTATGAACCAATAAAAATAGTTGAACTTGAAAAAATATATGATGAAGAAGAATTTTAGGAGGAAGATGTGCTCTAAATTGAAAAAAAATGAAGTTGGTTGAAGAGATAATGAGAATGGGAAACAACGAGCCTCAGGTTGCGTGGAAAGGAGATGTAAACTTGACAAGTAGTTCACCAATAGAAGGGGAAAATGAAACACAAAGCTCCAATGATTTCTTGACTAATTATAATGTGTTTATTTGTGCAAGACATGATAAAAAGGAACAAAGTAATGTTGCAACTATAAGTAAAGAAGAAAATAGGAGATGGTAGTTTTAGCCATTTAATCCTAATGATAACATGTCTTCTTAATTATATGTGAGTAAGAATACGAGTAAAAATATGAGATGGTAATTTTAGCCATCTAATCCTAATGATAACATGTCTTATTAATCATATATGAGTAAGAATAAGAGTATATTAGGATTAGAAAAAGAATTTTCCCTCCTAGAGTAATGACTTTCCAAGCCAAACTATGATGAGGAGCCTTTCCAAGAAGGAAAAGCACTAAATGAGGAGGATGTATAAGAAGAAATTATTGTTGAGGAAGTATGAAGGAATAATTGTTGTGGTTAATACCCACACATGAAATAGGGGAAAACATTTCAAGATTGCTGCAAAAACTAAATGTTTATTTGGTTTAACTATTGAACATTTTTTTATACATGATGCAAATTTTAAAAATGATGTTGGCTTGAAACAAGGAGTAGTTAGCATAAGCAAAGTTACATGTGAGAGACAAGAATACAAATAAAGCACACTTGTAGAGACATAATTTTGTTTAAAATAAATGCAAGAACATGTCCATAGAAGTAACGATGCATTAGAGGCTATATGGAGTAAAGCTCTTAGGTTATGTCACCCATTTGGCCTTTGAAATATCCTTTTTTGTTGGAACAACCTCCTTCATTTAATAGCCTTCATTTATTTTAGATTTGTGGGAAGTTTGGGTGAATTTATTCCCTTTTATCATAGAAATCCTCCCCACTACTGGATCAATCCTCTACAAAATAGTTGGATTATGTGTGACTGGCATTGACACATCACACAGTTAGATCTCATTGGTTTTTGGAAATAAGCTTGGAAAGGAAAGGGCACATTCCCTTTGGCATTAATTTTGGGTTGCTACGTGGGAACCAAGTAGAAATTTTGAAGAGGCTTAGACCTTCAACATTTGCAACAATGGTTAGAAATGCAACAGAGACATAGCTCTCTATAGACATAGGTTCCAAATTGGAGCAAAAAAGGAGGATCCTCTAAGGGAAGAAGAAGAGAGATGCCACAATAGGGAAGAGAGAGAGTTAAAGAAAAGGGAGAATCAAAAGAAGGAAATATAAGTCAAAAGAGCTGAAGAAACAAAGAAGAAAAAGAGAGGTTTCATCAAGACAAAGGAGAGAAGATAGAGGGACAAAGGAAAAGAAAAAAAGGAAATTAGAGGAGAATAAAGAGAAAGGAGAACAATTTGGGAAGAAGAAGAGGAATATGATGGAGAAAAGGAAAATGAAAGGATTTTGATAAAAAAGAAGAAAATTTTGAATAACAAAGAAAACTTCATCCAAATAAATTATATTTTTTGTGAAATTTAGATATGTCTAAATAAAACTAAAACCAATTAACCTTGTAAATATAATTATGAAAAGTGAGAAAACCTATTAAAACCTTATGATTAATATTTCTTAGATTTCATTTAACCAAAAACCTATTAAACTATTTGTAAATTTAATAAATTCTTTAATTCATATACATTTGAAAAAAAATCTACATATCTATTATGTATATTAATTTTTACGTACTAACTATAATATAATATAATATATTATATGTTGGAAAATGTAACTCCTACTTCTCTCAGTTGTGATTCCTACTAAGTAAAGGAGTCTGTTCCTAGTAGTTAGGATCTATTTCCTACATTGGTTTGTGCAGATTGTGTGTGCATGTATATATGTAACTGCATTTGATTAATGAAACAATTGACATTATTAGATTTTATCATGGTATCGGAGCCCTGAGGACCTGGCCCCTCATGGGCTTCACCTGTCTTGGGTTGAGGAACCTTGGCCCATTGTCAACAAAGGGAAATAAATAGTTTGTTGAATTTTTGGTTTTGGTTTGTCCACTTATTTAAGACTACCAGAGGAGTGATCAGATCATGGTAGAGGGATTTCTACACACAACCTTCAGGTTCATCAGTCGGGTAGAGGGAGTCCTACATGCAGGTGCTTTCGTCGCTGTAGCAAGATAGCTTTCAAATTAATATCGGCCTGCATGTGGCAAACCAGAGAAAAATGCTTTCAATTTAATATCAAAATTGTTGTTATGAAAAAGGAGGTTTTGAAGGTTGTTGTTACGAAAGTTCTTGGCGGTGGAAAATTTTGTGTTGAAATTATTGGGATCTGAGCATGGCAGAAAGTGTGTTTTTGAAGGACGATCGGTGGCTAGGCGTGGAGAAGGCCACAACTACTACCTCAGGTGAATTTGTGTTTGGGAGTTCTGCCAACTCACCGTCTCTTTCTAGTTCTGTTCTACCAACATCTTCATTTTCATGTAGTTCTTTATGTGGGAATATAAGCCCCTCTTTCTTTGGGTCAACTCTGTCTACGTCGGCTTCAGGTGCTTCAGGTAGATTATTTGGCTTAACTGCACCCATTTCATTAAACTCATCTACTCTACCTTCTTTTCGCCTGAGTAATGGTAGCACTTCTGCCCAATTTTCTTCTAGTAATACCCTTGCACCTGGGTTAGGCACGACACCTACATTTGGTGTTGGCAGTAGCTTCTTAGTAGGTTCTGCAGGCACTTCTACTTTCTCTGGGATGTATATGCTTGAAGGATTTACATCTTCCTTTACAAGAGGGAGCACCCCTTCATTTGGTTCTGGGAGTACATTTGAATCTAGTAGTGCTCCATCATTTGGTGGAAGTAGTGTATCATTTGGTGCTACTAGCACTTCAACATTTGGTGGAGGCAGTGCCTTGTATGGTTTTGCTAGCACTCCATTATTTGGTTATAACAACACTCATCATTTGGCTTGGGACAACCTTTTGGAGCTTCGAGTACAACATCTTCACAGTCAACAATGACCTCGTTTGGATCTGGGTTTGGGGGCAGTGCAGCCTTGTCGTCCGCAGTTTTTTCGTTTAGTGGATCTGTAGCTGCAAGTAGTGGCTCCTTTAATTTTGTAGGTGTTGGAAGCACTACATTTGGAACTACACTCTTGTTTGGATCAATTAGTACCCCTACTATCACATTTACATTTGCTTTGAAAGACAGTTCTTCTATGTCTCAACTGATTTTTGGGTTGACCAACTCAAATTCTTCTTTTGGGGCTACACCATCACAAACACCATCGGCTGATCAGATGGAAGACATGGCAGAGGATCCTGCCCAGGTATCTAGTCCCGTTCCACTAGTATTTGGTGGATAGACTGCTTCACCAGCTCCATATTTTGTGTTGGCTCTTAGCCAACTGCTCCGTCTGCTGGGAAATCTCTTTTCCAGTTTGGTGCAGTGAGCATGGAGTTTCATCTAAGTGGAGAGATAATTGTGTTGTGACTGTTTTCCAAATAGTGATCTAAAGTCATGTTGCGCAGAGATAGAAAAATTTGATCAATTATTAATCTGAAAGTTTATTTTTTATTTCTTGGAGTCATGATAAAATTATTGTGCCTTATTGAAGCTAGATAACTCAATTTAGGTAAAGTTATTTTGTTAGAATTCGCAACTCTAACAAATGACGACAGGTTAAGCATGGAGTTCCAAGATTTAATTGACAAAGAAAAAGATGCCCAAAATGTGAAATAAGCAGCAGCAACGATTAACGATGATGGACAACTAGGTGAAAGTTAGTGTGAGTTTGTTTGTGTTTGTGGAATAGACTCACTAGTATGTTATTTTATGAGTCACATTTTATTAGTAAGCAAGTCTAGGGTGTTTTGTAGTGATCTTTGTAATCTGTGTACCTGGTAACTCCACAGTTGGAATGTGAAATGTAAGCCTTGTAAGGCATGTGTATCCCCATACAGTTTGTGGTAATCTAAAAAGCACTTTGTATTTGTAGTGTTGGTTTGTGGTAAGTTAGAAACCACATGTAAGAGTGAAGTGGGACAGAGATTCCTGTTGTCATGGTTTAGGGTTAGCCGAGAAAACCCTCGGCCTGGTTGAGTCAGGCTTTGGAGTGCCCTAGTGGTAGGTTTGTAGCCCAAAGCGGCTGGAATGCCCTAGTGGCAAGTTTGTGGCCTATAGTGGCTGGATTGCCTTCATGGCTGAGTTGAGCCTTCATGGCTATGTTGAGCCTTCATGGTTGAGTTGAGCCTTGGTGGTTGTGTTTAGCCTTGGTGGCATGGTTGAGGGTGATTCGATAAAACCCAGAACATGGTTACGGGTAATCCGATAAAATCCATGATGATGTTGGAGGGGGATTTATAGGTACAGGTACAGGTGTGCAGTTATAATGGTTGAAAGAACCATGTATGCGAAGGACATCCTACAAGACTGGCAGTTGTAGCGGTTAGTACCGATGCATTCCGGTGGATGGTTTCTCCTTTATATGGACATCAGCATATTCTTTTTATGTTTGACCACAACTAGGCTTTGCAGATTGATATTTAGACAAGTAGTCATTAAAGAGGAGTGTTGGAAAATGTAATTCCTACCTGTCTCACTTGTGATTCTTACTAATTAAAAGAGTCTGTTTTTAATAGTTAAGATCTATTTCCTACATTGGCATATGATTGAGATATTCTCTCACGCAACAAATTATGTATGCATATATATGTAATTACATTTGATTAATAAAACATTTAACATTATTAAATTTTATCAAGAAAAACTTCCATTATAAAAAAACCTTCCATTCCATTTTTCCCACTAAAAAGAAGGAAAAAGATACTTTCCCATTTTCTTGTAAGACTCGTTATTTTAGATCCACTACTTTCTCTATAAAGTGAGAATAATACTCTCGAAAGGATTTTGAAACACGAAAAATTCACACCCCACCACTACTACCAACAAATCTCCAATACTCGACAAATGGCAAGTTCGAAGTTTACCGAAATTTCCGTGCTTTTATATTTGCCATATGAAAGTATATTTATCTATAGAGATTTGAAGCTGAAGTAAACGTAATCATCAGACGATTCGAGATTCCCAGGCAAAGCACTAAAACCATACATTAGGGATTAGCCCAAAGTTAGGTAATCATAACCTTCCTATGATAGGACCACCACTAAAGCAACTATCCCCACTTTTTCAAAACCTTTATAGCCATAGAAAATTTAACCATAACCCTCTTATGATAGGACCACCACCAAACCAACTATCCCAACTTTTTCTTAGGATCACCACCAAACCAACTATCACCACTTTTTCTAAAATTTTAGAAAATTTAACCGTGATTGGAAGAGTGTCCGATCCAAACCCATCCAACTACCATCACTTCATAAAAGAAAGAGTTATAATCATAGAGAATGGAGAATATAATCATGAATGAACAAGCATGATGCTTCCTGCTGAGCCATGGTGACTTATCATCTCAACTTCAGCATTGCTGAAATGCTATTTTCCGTTGATAGAATCGAAGTATGTATAATCAGGACCGATTCCAAAACTTAACATTATTCAAACTGTATTTCGTTGGTAAAATCGTGATATGAATGACGCTGTATCGATTGAAAATCCTTATTTTAGAATTACTATTTGTGGGTAAGTGAGATTGTAATTTGTAGCTGAGACGATCGTCCAGATCTTTGTGAGGAAAAAAAAGAGTATCCTAAATCACCGGCCAGATCATCTGGTCAATGTAATTTCTTATGAGCGCAAAACCCATTAAGCTGCCGTACAGTCACTAATCTGGTGCACTCAACCTGCAATTTTGAGACACGTTGTAACAAGGGAAAGGGCATGAAACGAGTCAATCTTCATGCGATATGTGAAGCCCTTTATTAATAGGTTGCATACAGGCTTAGCGAGGTAATCCTTTGCAGAAGCCAGAATTATTAACTTATTGATCAAGAACACACAACATTGTCGATAATAAAACCGTTCCTCTCCATGTGATGGCCAATTCCATGTTCAAACTATTAAACAACGTTCATCCTTATTTCTTATTTGGATTGCAGATTTTAGAAATTTGATGTACAAAAGTTAAATTAGCACTGATATTAATTTCATTTCATGTTTTCAAATGAAATTACAAAAAGAATTTAATTGAAATTCAAAATTCAAATCCTCATAAACCGAACCCACCAAAACTTTATAGACCAAACCATTCAATTGAAATTCAAAATTCAAATGCTCATAAACGGAACCCACCATAACCACTAAATAATAGCTATTTCCCTTGAAAAGAAAATAGCTACATAGCTATATTAAAAGTTTGTGAAATAACTGAGTTGAAAACTAGTAAACATGCATTTTTTTATTTGGCAACAATGCACAAATATCTCTGGTTCTGAGATTGTTATATAATTGTAAACAAGATATTCCAGACATAAGCCGAAAAGAATAAAAGTATTGGAAATATTTTGAGGTTGTTGTTAAAAAAGTTCAATAAAATTCAATCACAACAGCAGATTGATATCATATATGTTAAGTGAGTCTATTTAGCTTATTGGGAAGGTTTAATGATAAGCTATTCACCCAGATTCAAGTCTTATTGGAAACTTACTCTATCTTATATCTTGACTATGTTGAATCATATATAAAAGAGAGAAAGAACAGCGTCATATCAGAAAATGCAATGTCAGCAACGAGTTACCTTTTCTAAATAAAATGAGCATGCTCGTCTCTGAAATGCATTGCATAGAACATAAACTGTACAGGTTCTTCGAACTCTATTGACAGCCTGCAGAAAATATTTATAACCAAAAATTATCTTGCCCTTCAGCACATTTGTGAACAGAAAATATTAAAAGTCTGGTTTAAAAAAATATACAAACCAGTTTTTAAAATAATAAAAATTTTAGCAAGATTATGATAAAATTTGACGGAATTTTTTAAAAATCCCTGATGCAACCCAGAAGAGCAAACAACACACTAGACCACCGAGGCTGCCAATCTAAATACACAGGACACAAAAATAGAGGAAGCACATACATATGCATGTGTTACAAGGCTAAATGACTACGGGGCTTCTTCCTAACTTTAAATCGGCAGTAATTACTAGTCTTTTCTGGTCTCTATCAGAACATTTACAACTGATTCTACCCAACAGTCGTTCTTGCAGATAGTTCTGCCCAACTCTGCTGCTAGAACCGCCTTCCTCCGCTTCTAATTTATTGTTTCTTTCCTCGGCAGAAATTTGGGTCATGTCTGCTTCTCATTCAATCATTTGCTGAGCCCGAAGAAGTACTCCAATTACCGCTTCTCTCTTCCGTGTGTATCGCGCTGTCGTCCGTAGGCATCCCAGGAGATAGAAACCAAGTGAGGTCTCCTCTGCTGTTGCAGGAAGCTCCCAGTTCCAATTCGATTTCCTTGGAACCTGACAATTGCCCATCTATTGCTTCAAGGGCCAGTAATACCTCTGACATTGAGGGCCTCGACACAACTCTTGGGTGGGCACATCGTAGTGCCAAAAATAAAACTTTCTCTGTTGTCTTCCTGTATCCTGAATCCCGTATCTTCTTGTCGATAACCTCTTCGGCCCGGTTATGCTGCGCCATGTCGAACACCCAGTCCGATAAAAGAAAGTGCTCAACATCACCATAGGTCGAATTCAGAGCCCTCCGCCCTGTTATGAGCTCCAGCAATATGATGCCGAAGCTGAATACATCGCTTTTGACGGTCAGATGGCCGTAGAGAGCGTATTCGGGGGCAACGTAGCCGAGAGTCCCAACAGTCCGGGTGCTGTAGTGGGTTTTCTCTTCTTCTTCTTTCTTCAACTTGGCGAGACCAAAATCTGTGACAATAGCATTGAAATGGGCGTCCAGCAGCACATTCGCAGCCTTTACATCTCTATGAATGATGGCCGGTTTGGCGAATTCGTGCAGGTAAGTTAGCCCCCTGGCTATGCCCACTGCAATTTTGTACCGCTCGGGCCATGACAGCGATGTTGGTCTTTTGGAATTGAAGAGACAGTCAGCCAGACTGCCGTTTTCCATTAAATCAGAAACCAAAAGCTGTTCGCTAATCTGTCCATCTTCGTTGAATTCGATGCAGTAGCCTCTGAGAGGAAGGAGGTTGCAGTGCTTAATACTGCTGATGACACGCAGTTCGTGGCTCAAATCCGCAGCTCCTTTGATCTTAGCGGAGTACTTTAATCTCTTCACGGCTATCCGCGATCCGTTTGGTAGTGTCCCTCGGTAAACAGTGCTGAAACCTCCTTTGCCGATCACGTTCGACGCCGCAAAATTCCCAGTGGAATCTCTGATCTCCGACAGGCTGAAGAACGTCAGTCCCGTGCTCGCATTCAAGACTTCGTATCTCTGCATCAACTTTTTCCGTTTTGATTTGCGGAGACGGGATTTTCGGCGGTTTAAATACCCACAAATGCTGAATAGCACGATGAGGATTCCCACCGCGGGAATAGCCGCCTCAAGGAAATATGTCTTCGTCTGTCTATTTTGTTGCTCGGTATTGGCCGCCAATGCCGTTAAATTCTCCACGCTCTGAAGGCAGAAAGCAGCATCCGGGCCAAGACTGTCATAACAATTGATGCCTCCTTCCACATAAATCATCACAAACAATGGGCAATTCGATTTTCCTCCGGATCCTTCATCCAGCGAACGGAGCGCCATCGCCATGGCACTCAAGCATTTATTGCATGAAAAATCTCCGGGTCGAGATGCGTTGCAGTTCAACTTCATGTCGGACGAATCCACCCTGCTCTCGAAGGTGCTTAGATTCCCAATTCGGAGGCAGGTGCTGGAATCCGACACCAGGCTTTGAGGGCTCACATTGCAGCCGCTGAACACCTGGGCTCCCGTCCTTGTCCGGGCTTCCAGCTGCCTATGAAATTCGTTTAAACACACAGCCGCCGTGTAGTTAGTGGGCAAGACGAAGGAACTGGTGGTGTGCATCCATGAAAAGTGAAGGATCTTGATTAAATCGCTGATGCTTTCGCAGCAGTGAGATTTTTCTGCCCGGGAACATTGGTCAACAATCCACGGATGAGCGTCCAACTCTTGGCTTATGTTCAGCGGACAAGATCCAGCTCCAGCTTCAGATAACTTGTTCAATGTCTCTGCCTTAATTGATGAGAAATTAAGCAAAAATATAATACATAACCAGAAGCTCTGGTCCATCACAGCGTTCATCGAATTGGTTCCCGCAGAAAGATTCATAGAATGGGAATAGAATCATATCGGTTGAATCGAAGCACATATAAAGCTTGTTAAACTCGGCAGTTGGCAAATAATTCTAGCCGCTCACCTGCCGTGCCCGTTCCACTCACCGAGGATTAAAAGAAATCCGGAGGGCACAATTAATGGACTTGAGCAGGCAAAAATCGACCAATATTATAAGGGCATCTTTATCTCGATTGCCGATCAGTCAAATTTTTAACCGAGGCAGTTTCCGTCCGATTATCTAATATTGGAGAATCGATAATCCAGATAAGCTCAGGGATGATGCAAAATTCAGTGGGTTAAGTGCTTGTCTGAAATTCAGGACAGCCAGGTCAAGGACAGGCCTGACGAATTGATCTCTTGTGGGATATTCCCAGCGTGTTACAACGACGCTTTAAATTGATTGGAAAATAATAGAAATTTTGGTATTTTGTAGAAATTAGTGAGGCTTTAAATTGATTGGAAAATAATGGAAATTTTGGTATTTTTGTAGAAATTAGTGAGGCTTTAAATTGATTGGAAAATAATGGAAATTTTGGTATATTGGGGAAATTTGGCAAAATGTATACTGAATCTATTTCTCTTATTTACTATTAATTTTAAATTTTTATGGAAAAACCACCGAATTCTAACAATTTTATGAAATCTAAACAAATTTGCTACCTCATTGACTATCCCTTGCATTATGCAGTCCGGTGAAAGAGTGTCGTCAGTGTGATATGGGATGCTTTGCAAGTCGGAAGTTCCTCAGAGCTGTTAATGACGAATGCGATTATCATTTATTTATTTTTTTACTGAATCGTTTGTCTACCATCACATACAACAATCAGCCAGAGACGGAGATGGCAGTAGAGTAGACAACTTAATTCATTAGAGACAGTGGCAGTCGAGGGGAGGGAAAATTATTCCAACGAACTGAAAACTCGGTAAGAAAACACGGAAATTTTCTAAAATGTATGGCATGGCCACGTTAAAAAACGTGTTAAAAATTGAGATTAAAAGTTATATACACATCATCAATATATCTGGCAAAGTATACATATTAGAATAATCTTGAATGGAAATGGAATTGATGTGCATAGATAATTTTATTTGTATTTAGTAATGTAGTTGTGATAATTGGTATAGTGGTGTTTGACAGTTAGTCTATTTGTCCAAAGCTTCCGAGACTATAGTTTAAATCTCATTGAGTGTATCTCATTGAGTACACTAGGCTGTTGTACTGGATGCTCAAGAAGCAGATTCCCCACTCTCGCCTTGGCGACATGAGGGTCTTGCTTTGCTAAAACTATTTCTTAGTATATCGACTTGCAGATCTGAGTATATGGACTTGCAGGTAGTTGAACGTACTCTTGGTGTTATAGTGGCAGCTACCCCACCCTAGCCTTGGCTGCAAGAGAGTCTTGCTTTGCTAAAACCATTTCTTAGTATATCGACTTGTAGGTAGTTGAATGTACTTTTGCTGTTATAGTGGCAGCTACCCCACCCTCGCCTTGGCGGCACGAGAGTCTTGCTTTGCTAAAACCAGATCTTAGTATATCGACTTGCAGGTAGTTGATCGACTTGCAAGTAGTTGAACGTACTCTTGGTGTTATAGTGGCAGCTACCCCACCCTAGCCTTGGCTGCAAGAGAGTCTTGCTTTGCTAAAACCATTTCTTAGTATATCGACTTGTAGGTAGTTGAATGTACTCTTGCTGTTATAGTGGCAGCTACCCCACCCTCGCCTTGGCGGCACGAGAGTCTTGCTTTGCTAAAACCAGATCTTAGTATATCGACTTGCAGGTAGTTGAATGTACTTATAGTGGCAGCTACCCCACCCTCGCCTTGGCTGCACGAGAGTCTTGCTTTGCTAAAACCAGATCTTAGTATATTGACTTGCAGGTAGTTGAATGTACTCTTGGTGTTATAGTGGCAACTACCTCACCCTTGCCTTGGGGGCACGAGAGTCTTGCTTTGCTAAAACCAAATCTTAGTATATCGACTTGCAGGTAGTTGAATGTACTCTTGGTGTTATAGTGGCAGCTACCCCACCCTCGCTTTGGTTGCATGAGAGTCTTGCTTTGCTAAAGCCAGATCTTAGTATATCGACTTGCAGGTAGTTGAATGTACTCTTGGTGTTATAGTGGCAGCTACAAGAATTGATCCTGGGTCTCCCATAGATTAGGACTAGCACTTACCGATTCACCATGTGGTTAAAAATAATTTGTAGTTGTGATAATTGATTGCCAATGTAATTAGACATGAGGAGTAAGTCATCATTAAATATGGTTAAGGTTGAAAAATATTATTATGATCAATATATAATTAATTAAATTTATTATTAGTTTATACATATAATTATATAAGATTAATATATACTTGATTATAACCTGAATAATGATGTAATAATAAATGTAAAGTAATAATGATTGATTAGTGATATAATATTAATAATAGTTAAGGTTAGAAAATGTGTATTGCTAATGGTTTAATAAAGGTATAATTAGAATTTCGAACAAGGTAGAACCATGTATTATTATATTACAATAATATTTAAATTGGATATGTCAATATTTGTTATATATAATGTTTTTTGCTTGTTATAAAATAAAATTTACCTTTTAAAAAAGCGCACACACATATATCTCACTCTTTTACATTTATCATAACAATTTTTCACTATGAATTAAAGAAACTATCATGGACAGCATTTACCCTTGTAAACACACACACACACACATATATATTCCAAATTTTTACAAAAAA